>QANX01004969.1:42714-78459 GCA_003254975.1 Ochetophila trinervis
CCCCCCCCCAAACCCCAAAAAGTTGAGGAGGTTTCTAGATATTACCATAATTATCAGGACAACTGAGAAACTAGAACTTCTTTTTTCTTTCAACATTTTTCTAGCTACTCTTAAGGCCCAGAATCACAATTTCTTGAGGGCCTCCAAATCTGCATATAATATAAGTTCGTAGCGCTTTCAAGTTTGAATTTTTACCCAAAAAAATACCAAACTTTTATAATAATGATGATGATGATGATAATAATAATCCGAAAGAAGATGAAAGACTACTGAAGGACATCCCAACTAGGTTGGCACCTCCGAAAGCAGCCTCACCAAATTAAATTAAAGAAGATCATAGTTAACCATCGTAACAATCCGTAAAACCAAAGCAAGACTAAAATAGACTTAAACAAAAAGAACTCAAAGAGCCTAAAAAAGCAAAACTCCAAAAACAAAATGTACCAGAAATACAGACCACCTGGAAAGAAAAACAACAAAATATTTAACAGAAACGAAAAGCCCGACCTAATAATAATAATAATAATAATAATAATAATAATAATAATAAATAAAAGGTATAAAAATTACATACTGAAGATGGGCAGGCTTGCCACAGCGAGCACAGGAGACTTCTTAAGTGAAACCTTTTAAAAGAAGCATGGATGGAGACCCCTCTCAATAAACAGGAGCGGAGGAAGAAGAACGGGGGTGGTGGATGCAGAATGGGGGCGGACGCAGAAAGGGGCGGCGGAGGTTTCCAAATTTCTGAAATTATGATTTGGTGTTTAGAGCAGTAGAGATTAAGGCAGCCAGGGTATAAACGGGATTGCGTAATATTTCAAAGGTAAATTTGGAAATGTACACATTTAAATTTTTTCAAAAAAATTAACCGGTAAAGTTCTTTACCAGTTTTTTTTTTAACAGTTGGTTCATGGCTGGTAACCCCACAAGTATGTTTGACCCTATTCAAATAGTAGGAAAAATGATTGATATGTACTGTAATATATTAGATTTTAATATATTAATATTAATAGGGAATATTTCATATATATTTTATGTTGTTTTGTTTAATTTTAAATACGTTTTTTAAATTTTAAAAAATTTTTAAAATAATTTTACTGATAGTAAAATTCTGTTAATTTTAAAAGTAAAAATGCACAATAATTATTTGACATAGAAAAAAAAATTCTGAAATAGATTTTTTTTTATTTTTTTATTATTTTTATCTCTTCTATCTATCTTCTTTTTCTCTCTTATTCTCTTTTCCATTTTTTTTTTCTCTCACTTTCTCTTCTCTCCCCTCCTTCTTTATCACTCTCTCTTAAATTTGTTATCTCTCTCTCCTCTCTTCTTTATCCAAATTTTTAATTTTTATTTTTTCTCCTTCTCTCTTTAATTATCTTCTCTATCTCTTTTTTTTTCTTTTTCTTTTTCTTTTTCCTCTTCTTCTTCTCTCCCCCGCACCAAAATACGTTTTTTTTTTTTTTTTCCTCCCTTTCTTTTTTTTTCCCTTTCTTTTTCTGGTTTAATTAATAAACACACTAATATTAAATTTTTTTTTTGGGTTGTTGCAGAAGAAGCGGTTCAATAATATAAAATTGGTTCGTGAAATGTGTTGGAATTTGTCAAAGAATAGTCGAGAGAAAAAAAAAATTGGGCTGAAGGGCTGAGAAAAAAAGAAGCGGTTTAATAAAAAAATAAAATAGATGTGAAAAGAATAGTAGAGAGAGGGACAAAAATAATGAGATGATAAGGAGCTCAGTTTTGAGCTGGAGGGCTGATGATGATGGTTTAGGCAAATGAATGTTGCGAGAGAGAAGAAATTTGGAGAGAAAAAGAGAGAAGTTATGAAAGGAAGAAAAATAAAAAATAAAAAGAAAGAAGAAAAAGCTGTGAATGAGAGAGGGAGAGAGTCTTTAATTTTTTATTTTTTTTTTAAAATCAATTTAAATTTAAATTTAAATTTATTATTATTTTAATATGGTAAAGGCATGAATGTCTTTTAATATTTTGACACAGTCAAAATTATTGATTTTTCACCATGTAAATGAAGTATTTGAAATATAAGGAACCTACATATCTAATTCGAATTAGACCTTAAATACAGAAAAGTGTGGATGAAAATAACCCATATTAATATTATCCAATGTTTAATGTAAGAATATTTTGACAAAATAAAATTCGTTTTTATTACTATTTATATTTTTTTTAAATAATTAATTCTTAAAAATAAAAATAAAAATTAATCTTTACATTATTCACTTAGTTTTTTAAAATAATTTGTTTTCATAGGTTAAAATAATTACATTTTTCAAAATAAATGAAATAGATTTTTTTTAATTATGGATAATTTTATTAATAATTACATTATTATATATTAAATTGATTTATTTTATTGTCATTTGTGATAGTATTTATTTTACTTAAAGTTAAATAGTATTAATTATTAAAATAATTATTGGAACATTAAAAAATTTATTAGTTAAAGATATTTGAATAAATTTTCTATGTTATTGTATAAATTTTATTATATTAATTAAAAAAACAAAATATAAAATGAAAACAAAAAGGAAATGAAAATAAGGAAAAAAATTACTATTTGTGAAAAAAAAATGAAACAAAACGATGAAAAGGCTTCTACACCTTCAAAATTAAAAAATAAAAATAAAAATTGACACATATAGAGCAATCTACATTTATTATTGGATATGTTCAAAACCATCAAAACATATATGCAAGTAAGACAAATAAACCACATTCATAGCACCTATAAAGCAATCCACATTCACTATAGTTTTTAGCATAAGGAAAATGAATGGATGTGGCTGGGGAATTTACATAGAAGAGTCAAGGGGAAGAAATAGTGGGTTTTCATGAGAAAAGTGAGAGGATTACAGGCCAAGAAACTTGGGCAATATTCAATCTTCTTTAAATCCAAAGTTATTACTAATGAAGTAGAGAACTCCATTTTTGCTCTGAGGTTTCGTTGGCCATTCTGTCCTCTCATGTGTTACATTAACAGTCTTAAGAGTTTGGTTTTATGTTTGGAAATAATAATATACATAAATAGAAAAAGAAAATAAGAAGGAAGACTTTGGATTTACATGCAAGTCAGTGAATGAAAAATAAATAAGAAATGAGAGCAGAAATTAATAGATAATATATGTGAAGGTGGTGGATTTGAGGGCTTGTGCGTGTATGATTGGCACTGGATATTCATTATCACCGATCAAAAATATAACCTGTTCTTCAAGTAATGCTGTTAAATCAAATAGTAATTGAATTAATATTGCAGTATTCCAAAGGAGTTGTTAAAACTCTAAAAGACTAATATTAACTCTTCTTTTTTTCTCCAAAACTCTTTTTAGGCTTCGCAATAACAATCCGGTTACTGTACTACTCTCTAGACCTCGCTCCCAGTTTCTTCAATCTGTGAAAGTAGTAGAAAATTTAAGTGCTACAAAAACTGAGATGAGGTACTAATTTTTCCAAGTGTTGAAAAAGGGCTGATTTAGAAAATAATAAACACCACCTTTAATCAGCTTTAACTTTTATACTAACCCTCTCTTTGAGTTTGACTCAAAGTACATCTTTTATTGGTAGGAATCTGTGGCACACTAGTACATTGCCAGATTATAACCCCAAAATTATGATGTTAAGTGTGCATACAAAACATATCACAAACGCAAATCAAAATAACAAAATGGACTATTTACGAGCCAGCTGTGATCAATATGTCTAATAGCTCAAGTTAATTATCATCCATATGGGACTAAAAGCATAAATAAGAAATTATCATTAAGCAAACATGGTCAAAGAGATTTATCCTTTTTATGTATGTTGCTCCTGTGTCTATAGCAGAGCTTAATTTTTGCTTTTATTTTGTTCTATTCTGGGGACAGCATAATATTTTGTGTCTGCTTCTGGTGTCTCTCTTTGGACTTTTTAGAGCAATGCAATCCAAGCTTCTTAAAACTGGACTAATCATCCTATCAAGATTGCTATAATTATTTTCATTTTTGTAGAATTTTGTTGCATATCATTATCAAGATTGGTAACGCAATTCGGAGAAGAGAATGGAAAACAACCATACTAGCTGACAACCTAACCTCGGGCTGTATGCCTAACCTCCAAATAGAGCTATGGAAACTTCTTCATTGTCTTTGATAACCTTACACTATAATTCTATTGATCTTCTGTTTTAGTAAATAATTTGATGTTATTGTTCAAGTAAAGTTTGCAAGATAAGTACATAACATTTATTAATTTAAGAATTTGAGCACAAATATTTACCATTGGTGCTTCATGTGCTATATATGTTTGGACTTGCAAGAGAAATGTTACCGGAGCTTATCCGGACAGGTGTGCACGACCACAAACAACCAAAAAAATATATTAGCAAAGTTGCAGCCTGTAAGCTTAAGAGAAGAGAAAAGATTAATGAAAATGATATGCACCAGAATTCAACAAAAATAAACAAGGAACATAGAGAACAGCAAAAATAAAGAAGATCAATCTTAATTAGCAGCTTACCTTTTAGGTATAGATAGTCCAGCTTTAAGCTTGCCATATTATTACGAGGACTACAAAACAGGACAGAGACTTATCTTCTGATGCGCGAGATGGAGTTTTCATCATCCGTATGACTCACATTCATCCAAGCGTTATTTGTGCCTTATCTTGATCACTAATGGCCCTGCCTTTAGATTTGTGAGTTTTTTTATTTTTTGAATTTTTATAAATACACTAGTAGTAAAAGATTATACATACTTAATTTTTTGTTTAAGTAATTAAGCATTTGATTCTGGCAGGTCTCTCATGCAGATTTACACAGGTCTCCTCCTGTACAGCCCAGTTACAAATGACAATGCCTGTTGTTTTCTCGTGTATAAGTCTCAACTTCAAATCTCTCACACAAGATTAACAAAAACAAAAAATATTTATACATTTTCTTCTTCTTCTTCTTCTTCTTCTTCTTCTTCTTCTTCTTCTTCTTCTTCTTCTTCTTCTTCTTCTTTCAACTTTTTTTTTGCTGAGATATGGAATTCATTGAAACTAAAAGGACTAAATGAAAAACTAACAACAGACACCCAAAAAAAAATGTTCAAGGATCATAATGATGTGAGGAAAATTACCATTAATAGAACTCAATGTTGCACCAATCCAAATTATTTGTTCATTGAATTTAAACATACTAGTTTTCTATATTTAGCTCCCATCCTAATCAAGTAAGTACCAACTTATTCATTGTTTTTTATCATCTTGCAGTATAATTGTATTTATTTTTCTGTTTTAGTAAGTTTTTAGATGTTACTTCTAAGGTAAAGTTTGCAAATAAGTATACAACATTTATTCACTTTTGCCTTTGGTACTTCACATGCTATATGTTGGTATAGAAAATCATAGCAATAGATGTTGGATACCCTTTGTCACCTATTGATAAAGTTGTAAATCTGCAAAATAGTAAAAACGCAGTTAAAAGACCTTAAGGTGTCGATGGGCCACCTGCCAAAAATACAGAGAGAATAGTGTTTTTACTCAAATATATATCTTATCTTATATACTATAAAAGGCAATGGAGAGCTAAGTGGGTTTCCGTCTTTTTTCATCGTCTATAGTTTTTTTTTTTTTTTCTTTCTTTAGTTCTTCTTTTTTTTTTCTTTTTCTTTTATCTACATAGCAAAAATGATATCGTTGTTAATTTCATTCATTTCTATCTCATAATTCCTTTTTTATTTTTTTCTATCTTTTTTTTTTCATGATCAATTTGTTGTTTGAGCATTTGTGGGTTTGTTTCGGATTTTGCGGTTATGAAGACAGTGGGATTGTTTCACCTTTGAAGCAGAGCAAATGTGCAGTATTTTTTTCTCTCGGTATTTTTAGTCTTATTTTTCTTTTTTTTTTTTCTTTTGGCATTTTATTCTCTGAAAATCCTAACTTTTTTGATTAAATATTTTTTGTTTATGTGTTTTGTTATTGTTTGTGTTATCACAGCTGAAAATATATACCATCATTAAAGAAAAAAATTGAGGGATTATTTTAGTACAAAAATAGCAGGGGAGTAAGAAAATAACAGTTTTAGATTTGTATGAGAAAAAAGTAGTTTTTCTTTGATTCTATTGGTTGATTTGCAATTTGCTAAAAATATATATATATATACATCCTCTAGATACGATTCAAAATTTTCTAGGTTTTGTTGATTTGGTAAGTTTTTTTTTCATTTTATTTGTTTATTTTTTCTTGTTATTGTTTAATGTGATGGGTTATTATGCTAGGAATTCAATTCGGATCAAATTATTTTTTGCCTTGCTAGAGAAGAATGAGAAATCAAAGAAGTTATAGTGATCATCGTTTGAAATGAAAGAATAAAATTGAGAAAACAATTTGGATCTAAAAAGTTTTCAGGTGGGTATTGTTTGCTATTTTTTAAGTGTTTTTAATAGTATATTTTACTCCATCTCTACATCTGTTTACAAAAAAAAACTATCTCTACATCTGTTTATGATGGTGTCAAAGAAAAATTATCGCAGATAAGGATCTAATTTTTTTTCCTGTTTTGCTTTAGAGGATTTATGTGTTAGATTCAAAAACTTGGCTTTTGGGAAAAAGTTTCACATTTGACAAAGTCATGTATGAGAGATGTAGGATATATATTATCATTTTGTCTTTTATTCTCTTTCTTTTTTATCTTCTTTTTTAGATTTTTCTTTCTTTACTAGCTACTTTTTTTTTTCTAAATGGTGCAGGGTTTTAACATGTTCTACGACTTGAGTTTACATATCTGATTGGCTATACTAATGGGCTACAAATGAACTAAAACATAAAGTTTCATGTTTGGAATAGGAAAACAAAAGGCTGAGGAAACCCTTTGGACTATTTAGAGCAATAAGTTAACTGCTAATTTTGTCTTCACTTTATCTCTCTCACTTTATATATATATATATATATATATATATATATATATCTCTCTCCATATATATATATAGGGATAATTTTAGGAACACACCCTGACTTTTGGTCCTAATTCAAATTAGACCCCCAGGTTTCGTATAATTCAAAAACACCCCTTACACTGTGAAAAATCAGTAACTCTGACTGTGTCAGAGTGCTAAATGACATAAATACCCTTACCCGAATAAAATAATAATAAATTTAAAAAAAAGTTGGTAATTGAATTTTGACCAGACATGTGACCGTTGCCTCCAACAGTCACAAATATGTCTATATATAACATGCACTTGGAAGTTTAAAAACACCCCTGCACATTATTTTTTGGAAATTTTTTTCTGATTTTACACCAAGCTTTTCTTACAGACTTATTAACATCATTTGAACCTTATTTGTAGGTATCCGAGTGTTTCAAAAACACCCCCTATTAGCATTTCTAGCCAGATTAGATCAACATATTTCAAATGTTTTCTAAGCCTCATCTTCATATGGAATCAAGGGCCACAAAGCAACCATCAACTAGTAGCAGTGATATAAATGGCGGAATGATAAAATTTAGAAATATGAGGTGTTATTGTGGGAGGAAAGCCGGTATAAGGATATCAGAGTCAACATAAAATCCAGCTCGACTCTATTTTTTCTGCTTACAAGGTAAATGTGGTTACTATAGTTTTTGGACTCCTGATAATGAAGAGTTTAATCTAGACAGTGATGCAAGTAGTGGAAGAATGCAAATACCATCCAATGAGGCAAGTAGTGAAATGCATATGCAAATAAAGATTAAAGCCCTAGAAGCCAGGGTGGAAAAAATTGAAGCAATGCAGCCAGTCATGAAGACAATGTTTTTATTCTTTGGAATTCTAATTGCTGTAGTTGTATTTGCATTTGCATTCAAACATATGTAGTAAATGTATGAAGAACAATATTTAGAAATAATTATTTTTCCATTTCATCAAGCGAATATCGCAGTTACAACCCAACATTGTGTATGTATAATAGAGATGCAACCCCATTAGTCACTTAGTACATCATGGTGCTGTGCCTTCAAAAAAAATAAGTGGGGCACATACACTGTATTGCTCTATATACCCATCCTAAACTGTACCCACCAACAAAAATATGACTCTATATGGGTTAATTGATAACCACAGCCCTATTCAATCTCAAATTCAGCACAAATATACATCAAAAGATTTACAAAAACATTAAAAAATCCTACAAAACTATTCATGTGCACAGCTAACCACAAACACATATTAAACATATCTTAATCCACTTGATGTCAAAAGCCTGCATTCTACATAGCTACTGCTACTGCCCCCCCAGTGTAGAAGGTCCTTCCCCATCTTGCTGCAGCAATAATGACAGAATCATTACGTTTTAATATTTTCAAATCTGTTTTCATCTAAGTCAATATAAATAGGTAAACCAAACCAAAAATTGTACCTCAGTCCTCCTTCCTCTCTTTCGGTTGGCCACATTCTTTGGACAAGTCCTTTTGTTATGACCAAGGACTTTGCAGATGCCACATTTCATGGTGAATGACCTTGCATGCTTCTCTGGTTCGTCTGCCTCTCTCATTCTAGCCATCTTTGGCCTGCCAGGCAGCCTCTTCCTGTGTGGTGGCAATACCTCATCGTGCTCAACCTCCGGCCACAAAGTTTCATCGGGTAATGGGTGAATGACACTGTTGTAAGTAAGCAGGTATGCTGTTTTCTTCAGGCAACTGTCAACATAGGCAGTGGGATCATCCCTCTTGTACATGATGCAGGCCAAAGCATGCTTGCAGGGTATCCCACTGATTTGCCAAGCTCCACATCGACATGTATGTTGCTGCAAGTTGATCACAGACACCACATTCTCATCCATCACTTCAAATTCTGTGTCTGTTGCCCAAATAACCCTCAGATGCCTTGCCTCCAACTGAATCTTTTCAATCTTGCTCATAACTTGTGGAGGTACTGTAGTGGTCCATTTTAGGGCTATGTTCTTCCTTTTTTGGAGCTTTCTCATCATTAACCGCCTAATGTGCTCAAGCAATGACAACACTGGTTCACCCCTTTGAACATTCAGCTCACTGTTGAATGACTCAGTCATGTTATTTGTAACATGGTCATTCTTGACAGCCTCATCAAAAGCATGCCTACTCCAATGCTTGGGTGGGATATTTTCCAGCCAATTATATGCATCATTACTGATGCTCCTAATCTTCTCCATTGTAGACACAAACACACTCTTCTCGTATGCTCTAGCAGCTACCCAAAATAGGTTCCTCACAATCACTCTAGGAAATTGGGACTTGAAATTTGAAAAGATGTGTCTAACACAAAACCTATTTGGGGAGTTTGGGAAATGGATAAACAATGCTCTCAAAATGCCCTTCTGTCTATCACTCATAAAAGTTATAACCCTTCTATCTTGTTCCCCTATGTATTTGAATAGTAATTCAAGGAACCAACTCCAACTACGAAGGGTCTCTCCTTCACAAATGGCTACTGCCAGAGGGAATAGGCCACTGTTTGCATCAAGTGCAACTGCAGTCAATAAAACTCCACCATATGGACCTCTCAAATGGCAACCATCCAATCCAATGAATGGTCGGCAGCCAGCCAAAAAACCATCTCTCTGTGCAGGCAGGCTCAAGAAAAATCTTTGGAAATTTGGGTTTGCAGATGGCACAGTCCTTGTGCAAGCCACAACAGACAGTGTCCCAGGATTTCTCAATCTCAAAGCATTCGCATACTTGTACAGTTTGTTATAGGATCCTCCAAAGTCCCCACTCAACCTAGCAATAGCCATCCTTTTGGCTCTCCACAGTTTCTGTTTCTTGCATTTTACCCCAAATAGAGCTCTAACCTTCCTATCTAGGGTGTTGATGTCAATTGTAGGGTTGTCTCTAAACTCCTCCTCTAGCTTCACAGAAAGCCAAGTGGCTGTTACTCCACCATTTGTCTCTTTCTTGTACAATTGTGTTTAGGGTTATAGGTCTTCAACTGAAAAGTGGTGTTGTCAGGCAAAAGGGATGCATGTGCCCTCCATGTACATCCTGGCTGTTTGCAGCCAACAGTCACTCTTGTCCTTTCATTTTTCTTTCTCAAAAGTTCGAACCCTTTCTCTATAGCAAAGTCTCGTAACACAGACCTATAATGATGGATGCTCTCAAATACCATTCCACACTCTAGTTTAATTTTCCAAGCCTCATTGGGCTTATACAACTTGCCTTTCATTTTCCTAGACATCCTACCGACAGGGCCCTCACATTCTTCAGCACTTCCATGCTCTCCATCACTATCATTTGATTGATAACCCTCACTCAGCTCACTATCACTCACATACCCCTCCTCACCTCTCACAGATTATTTTTCACTGTCCCTCTCATTCATTTCATCACCCTCATCTTCACTCAAACCAAACTGCTCATCCAGAGGAAGTTCACTCTCAGCATTTTCAAAGGTTTCTGGATTGGGATCATCAAGTGGATTAAGGTCGGTTGGATTAGGAATGTTGTTGAATGAAATGGATTTGGAAGAAATCAGGTTGCTACTGGTTGGATCAACACTGGTAAATGGATTGTCACTTTTTTCTTCATCTACATTGGCAGGATAGCATACACTTGAACCGGTATCACTAATGTTTTCAGTGAAATCTGAACCTATTGGGCTATATCCACCACCTAACAGTGGGGAGTTTGAGAGGGGAACCTGAGTTTGGCTGGGATTTTGGTCATCTTCTGGTTGAGTGGGTAATGGGGCTGAATGTGCAGAGTGAACCTCATCTGGATATTCAACTTGCAATGGCAGTAAAGTACACTCAAAACTTATTTCTTCAATACCTCTACCACTAAACTTCCTAAACATTTCCAGCAAATCCTTGTCTGTATGAATAACTGTCTTAAAGTTATTCATCCATGGTAACCTAGCTTCCACTAAAAATCTTTCATCTTCCCTAATTCTTCGTTTCAGTCCCATTAGCATGGCTTCATTGCATAAGCACACTAAACTATATTCCTCATCATCAACATCTATTGGACCATAGTTGGACCCTAGAAATTCTATATTAATCAAGAACCTCATGTTTCTGGGAAAAAAAAAACAGAACAAAAAACAAAAATCTCAGCATCAATCAAGCATGCATAACTACCAGCCTCATCCAGATTCACAAGCATGCATCACTACCACTATAAACCAGATTCACAAGCATGCATAACTACCAGCCTCATCCAGATTCACAAGCATGCGCACTACCACTATAAACCAGATTCACAAGCATGCATAATAGAAAACCTATCACATCACAACCACTATAAACCAGATTCACAAGCATGCATAACAGAAAACCTATCACATCACAACCATGCATCACATTCACCATTCAACTCACTATTCAAAATATCCACTTACCTTCAGTAACACAAACTTAATATCCACTTACCTTCACAAGCAGGCAACTCTTAATATTTTCTTACGAACAAAGCAATGCTCAGCAAACTGTTTAACATACAGAGAAGCCATTTTAGTTTAGAATATACAGAGAGAAAAGAACATACAGAGAGAGAGAGAGAAGTAATCCCTCTTCACACACGATAACAAAATGAAATAATCCTTATACAGAGAGAACATATATGCTTCCTTATAAAAAAAATCAAACAAATTAAACATCAATTATCGTGATATCAACTCTTATGAACTACAATCGGCAAAAAAATCAGTGCTCTCAAAATCAAAAAAGTAATTTTAGAACTACAATCGGCAAAAAAGAAATAAATAAAAGTCTTTTGAATATGAATGCCAAAAAGACACCAAACTCGACAATGCACTGATTATTTCAGTTTTCAAACAGCTTTGGTGCAAATCAAATAAACATATTTTTATATGATATCAACTCTTATGCATCAACACATTAAAACAAAAAGATTTAAAATCCATAGAAAATAACCCCCAGTCTACATTCTACGAATCAAACTCTTATGAATCTACGTTCTATGATACCAAGGGTTTCTTTTTTTAAAAAAAAAAAAAAAAATCTCTCCGTAACCCAACCAAGCAAATACGACCAGAAACGACAACAAAAAATAACAAAATAATCACCATTTGATACAAAATAAACCCTAAACCCTAAAAAAAAAGGAAATATACGAAACCCCAAACACGAATACAACTACGACCATAAACAACTCTGGTCGAAACAACAACAAAAAACCCACCATTTTTCCATCACCAATCACTTACCTTCGTTCGTAGCTAGTCGAACCCAGAGAGAAAATCCGTTGCGAGGGAGAGCAAAGGTCTGGAAGGAGAGCAAAGGTTGCACGTCGGCTATGGAGGAAAGGTCGGACTCAAAACCTTTTTTTTTTTTTATGAAAACTGAAAGTTCACAGCCAGTCGAACCCAGAGAGAAAATCCGTTGCGAGGGAGAGCAAAGGTCTGGAGGGAGAGCAAAGGTTGCACGACGGTTCAAAGAAAGGTCAGTCTGTGTTCTTTCAGTTTTTTTGATGAAAACTGAAAGGTCTCAGTTCGTCGAACGAAGCTTGTTCGGGAAGTTTTGCTACGGTTCCTGAGGATGCATGTCTCTTCAGCAACGAAACTGAACGTATCATAAAAGTGATTTGTTAAATGTCTATTTTACCCTTTTGCGTGTTAAATGTAATAGAATCTCACTAACGGCAGAGGTAGTTTAAAAAATTTTCAAAACCTGGGGGTCGTATTTGATATTATACTAAAAGTCAGGGGGTGTTCCTAAAATTATCCCATATATATATGTTCCTTGTCCATTTTTTGCTGAACATTTTGGTGCATATCATTGCCATATTAACCTTCCTCTTCTATTGAGCTCTTGTAGGCCGCGACTTTGTTAATACGTGTTTCGGTTGTTTGCTGTGGTCATATTGGCAGAAAACCATTTTTGTATAAATGATCCATTCGTTAAGTAGCTCCGGTAACATTACTTTTACAAGTCCAAGAAGAGCGCAAGAAACACAGAGAAGAAATAATGATCTGAAATACCTAACTTAATAGATGTAACATACTTATTTGGCACTTTAGAAAACAAACAAATAAAATAAAATTTACTTCAACAAATTCTTAATGGCCCTATTAAGTAATACTAAAAAGTGCAATATATCAAACACAATTTGTATATATGGACATCAAAAGACTGTCAATTTCCACAGCTCCATTTAGAGGTAGGCACACAGCTTAGGTAATGGCACCAGCTGCAGTGGCTGTTTCCATTCTCTCCTCTGAATAGCATTACCAAGCCAACGCTAAATCTGCGCATTGTTTTATGAGAAACAGTTAGATATTAATTTCCTTGGAAATATGATCCTATGTCAACGTATAATGTATATAACTGACGAAGAACAGAAGAAAGAAAAAGAGAATTAGGAGAGCAGGAGAGGAAACAGAGGGTTCAGAGAGAGAAATCAAAAGAAATTGTGTCAAAGGGTTTTTAGCGAGCCCTATCTGTAACAAGAAAATATTATAATAACCTATGTAGCTTAAACATTCCAAGACAAAATAATTAAACTACTTTCTATATTTGCATCTAGTATAAGTCTTCAACTTCCTTTCTTGATCTCCATTAATAACTCATATCTCAAAGTAAAATGGTGTTCGAATGGTTAAGAAAAATGGGAACCAGACTTTCAAGAGGCCTAGGGTGATTACTTTAAATCTTATTTATCAACTAAATTTAAATAGCATTTGAGAAGAAATCGTCTTTGTATATAAAAACACCTATCCATACGTACTTTAGAGGATGTATAATATTTTGGAAGTTAAAAGTGTAATTTTCAATTTCATAGCAAGGTCCATGATAATAACTTACCCCACAATCAGTAAGACTACTGCAACCAACCAAAACACATATTGGTAAGCTTTGTGCTTAGATTTGACCCGTGAGTTAGCAGGAAGATGTCGATTCTCTGACCACCCAAACTGGGGACGAAGTAACAAGACGAAACCAAGAAGAAAACCAGCCAAGAACCCTCCAATGTGAGCAAAATTGTCAACATGGGGGAGAATTCCGACTGCTAAGTTAATAGCAATTATGACTACAAGTGTGAACAGTGCAGCCGCCTACAAGCACAAGAGATGAGAAAGATTAATGATGATCAGTTGCAACAAATTCGACAAAAATGGATGAAAGACAGAAAAATTAAAATGAAATCGAAATTTGCTTAATAAAAATCTAAAATTAGCAGCAAACCTTATTGGAATATATACTCCAGTTGGTAAGTAGCTCCGAAAGCATTGCTCCTAATAGTCCAAACAGAGCACCAGATGCACCAACTGAAATATTCCGTTGAATGAATAGGGAAGACAGTATGCTTCCACCAAACCCTGACAGCAGGTAAATTATCCCCACTCGAACTGCCAGATTATATTACAGTATTAGAATGCATCAAAAACATCATCCAAACATATCAAATACATAAAACAAATTATTTATGAGCCAACTATGGTTAATATGTCTTCAGTCCCAAGATAACTATCATCAATGGGTCTAATGCACATCATTCAGTAGGCTTTGATTGCCCATTTACATCAGGCACAGTAAAGTACTTTTTAGGAATCATGGGGCTAAGGCAACGTAATAAACAGTATGGAATTACGTAGGAATCATGAAGCTAAAACCAAAAAAAATGGCCACATCAAAGAGCTATATAGAACAAACAGAGAATGTTCCCAAGTTCAAGTTCTTCCATATTTTAAGAAAATGCTCATTTTGTTGTCCATAATCATGAATGCAAACAAATGAACTCCATTATTTTTTTTATAATTTGCTTTTACAGCGGACAGAAAAGTTAAATTCAAAATGCAATTCGTTAAAAAAATTCCATACCAAACCCAAATTGCTGTTCAAGGCGGATCCCAATGAAGACCAAGCTCAACATGTTGGCAAGCAAATGAATGACACCAGCATGCAACCAGATACAACTGATAAGTCTCCACCCTTGATGGCCATGGACAACTTTGTACCATTCCAAAGCTCCCAATTTTTCCAATCTGTACAAGCAGATAGAATTATGTATTGCAAAAAACTAAAAGGAGAACGGCAATTGCAATTTAAAGCCATTCTGTTCAAACTAAGATATTAGATTGACTCGGAGAGTATATTACATCTAAAACCAAAGGCTGTATATGTCTTAAGTGCAATAGTTAGAAAGTCTTCACTGACAAGCTTTCTCTTTTTCTATTAAATTGCAGTTTTTTTCTCAAAGTTTTTGGCTAAAAGTTGCATCCGCCATTTCGTTCCTCATTTAGAAAAGAATCATCATTAATTGCACTTATCATTGTTTTAAATCTTATATAACAACATATGATGGCTCAGTTCATACAGAAAGCAATTCCAAGAACAGGGCTAATTCAATGTACACCTTGGGGCTTGTTGTTCAATCTTTCAGAATGAATATGAAAAGCTCAAATTCTAATTTACAAACAGAGATCTATTACAAATAACACCAATAGCCTTTGACCTAGATATACTGATGAACAAGTTCATAAATTTGGAACAATTAGTGACCACCTTCATTCTATTGGGATATAAAAAATTCCAGAAAACTTCGGATAATCTATCAATAAGGTAAATAGACAACATCCAACAAGTAAAAGAATCGTAAGAATTGCTAATAACAAAAATTAACAAAAACAAAACTACGTCTATATAACATAACCAATCCTACAATTGAGAACGAAGTCTATGAAATCCAAACAACCAAAAATAACATAATCACATTTTCGCCCAAAAATACTCACAGTAATCAAAGAATGTTCATTAAATATTCTCGGAATAGATAAACAAACAAACAAAAAATGCCCAGAAACCAGTTTCGCCCAGAAAAAAAAAAAAAAAGCATTCAAATTTAGCGAAAAAGAAAATTCTAAAAGGCAAACAAATGAAACACCAAACTCAAGAACAGTACACGCAAAAGAGAGAAAAATCATTTTTTTGACATATTGGTATTATCAAGAAACTTACGTAGAAGAAGAGGGACCAAAAAGAGGGTTTTCCTTCAATGGCTGAAAAGAAAGCCGGCCAAGAAACTTAGCGACGCACTCTCCCCGGACATCAAGATTGTTCTTCGGGCAGTCATTAACAAACATAGCCACTATAAATACAGCAATATTGGCCACCACGAACATAGGAATCAACCAAGAAGTCCATTGGTGCTCCGAAGCGTCAATGTAGTGCTGATTGGAGCTATACCCAGATTGGTAATTGTTGCCTCTGGACTTCGTACCTCCTCGTTCCAGATCTTCGCCAGCCATGGTTTCTCTTCTGATAAAACTCTTTCCCCTCCTCTCCGTTTCTGTTTCTTGAATGACAAAAATATATGTATTTATATATATATATATATATATTCAAAAGAAGAACAGAGATTGAGAAGTGGCTTGCAAGGAAGTAGGAAGGAAGTGTTGTATTAAAGGAAGAGAAGGAGAAGAAGCAGAGAGAGAGAGAGCTCTTTAAAAAGGTTGGAGATTTAACCGTTGAAATCTCTTTTTCCCTCTTCATATATAACATGTTAGGCGGTGCTCGGCTGGAAATTAAAAATAAATAAATAAATAAATAAAATTGCCTGGAAAAATATATATGCATATCTCATATATACAATATACATTTTAAATTACATAAGTACCCCTGCATTGTTTTTGCTGAATAAAAATAATAATATTATTGATATGGCATTGGCAATACCTGTAAAAAGTGACAACAACTGTTAATAGATTATGATTTTGAGTTGGAACAATGCACAATCCAAATTTTGTGCTTTTAAAATATATTACTAAATAGAAAAGAAAAGAAAAACAATTATTTTAGATGCCAACCACTGAAATATATACTGATATTGTTGTTCACTATAATATATAACTGCATGCTATATCAAATTCAAATCAAAACCCAGTTTATAATATTAAAAGAGTAATGAATTGTCTTATAAACCATGTTATTTTTTAAAACATCCTTATTATTTCATCCAAAGTCAACACCATTGTAGACCTTTTCAATGAGTAACCTAACATAGATCTTTTTAATACAAAATTACTAATCTACTTGCCAAATGCCAATTGGGAGAATGAATTTTGAGGATGATTAAAAGAAGGGCCACAACACGATAAACTTAAATTTAATATATAGATTATATACTATACTATTGATTGTATTGTTGTCTGGCTTTTAAGTTTGATGACCCATCAAAATGTGATAAATCAATATTAGGTGGAGAACAAAAATAGAGTCGAGTTTGTTTTTTTTTTTTTTGGATGAATAGAGTCGAGTTGTAACTTGGTCCAATAATAGTACACTTTTAAATTAGATATTCAATCCTTCCACCATATAAATTTTTTTCTCTCGAATTTATAATATAAAAAAACAAAAACAAGGCAAGACAATGCATGAAAAACAATCTTCAATTATGTCCAAAACAATAAGTAAAAAGGAAAATGGTTCATGTGTTGTCTAACGTGTAGGTGTCAATTTATAGAATATTTTAGAACCCTATGGTTTCTCATTGACTGCAGGCTTAACTCGTTTTCAACTAAGTTCTAAAACAGGGGACAAATTACCAAATTTATAGTAGACAAAAGTCAAATTGGTAAAGAAAATAAATATTAAAATTTATGCAAAATGATTTTCGAGCATATTTTCCATTTTAATCGACCCTATATAATTCTCTCTCCATTTTGATTGGTTAATGAAGATTTTGACTATCTTTATTAAAAAGTAAGGCATAAACATTACCATGGTTATAAATACATTAAAAATAAAAAATATATAAAAAAAAGCTGAAATCGTGCACTTTTGTATTGTAAAAAGCAAGTTTTTTGAATGAGAAAGTTTGTATTAATTTTATTTTCATTGTGAAATTTTTTAATATTTTATGCTTTGCACGTGAACTGTAGGTTTTATATTCGTATTAAATTTTTTATATTTAAATTTAATTTATTAAATATTTATATTGAACTGTATTTATATTGTATTCGTATTATATTTAATATGTATTTATTAAACATAAATATATTTGTTTTTATTTTTGTTTAAATAAATACATATTCTAATAATATGCTAAAACAATTAAAAAAATATTAACATAATATAATTTCTACATAATTAATAATTATGAATTTAAAATATGCAAAATATTATAAATTAAAGTTATATTAAATATTCATTTAGCTAAGAAAAAAAATATGTATTACAATTGTTAATTTAAAAATATTTTAAATATTTTAAACCAAATTAAAATTGTATATCCGACATTAATAATAATAATAAAAATAAAATATTAATATTTAAATAGATATAAAGTTGTCATTTTTTAATAAAATGAAATATAAATTTTATACTTTATTAAAAAAATATAAAAAAATTAGTTTTAAAAATTAATTATATTAATAAATAATTTATTCTGATATACTATAACAGTGTATTCTAATCCGTTTTAATGTATTTTATATTTATATTTTATTATATAATATTGATATTAATCTGATATCACTTATTTAAATTTATAAATAATCGTATTTTACAGTGTTAACGTATTTTGCAATATTTTGCCATATAATATTTGCTGTAGATATGGACAAAGTGGATATACCTTTGAGGAACAAAAACAGATTGTCTACCAAAAATTGTTCTTTCTCTCTTCAAAATAAATAATAAATACATGGATATAAATTCAGTGAGGGTAACTGGGTCCTTGTGATGGTCACCTGGGCAAGGAAGGAGTTAAAAGGCAGGTGATGATTAGGGATGAGTGGGGTCCGTCTTTGGTGTAGTGAGTGGTGATAGTGGGAACGTGAAGGAACGGAGTTTAGGGGCACTCCGAAGCTGAGTAAATTTACGCGTACGTAAGCGCGTGGAGTAGACCAACCGTTTCACCTATTTTAAAAACGCGGAAGCTACGTGGCAATCGGCGTGAGGCTTAGCTGGCGGTTCTCGTGGTTGGGATTAAAAGCTGAGAGCTTAAGCCAGCTTGCTTGCTTAAAAGCCACTCTCTCTTGCTTTGCCATCTGGCAATACAAAAACGATTCGTTTTCACTCCCCTCTCTGCCACCACTATCATAGCTATCCTCACAAAGACACGTTCTTGACGTTTCTTCTCTTTTCTTTTTTTTTAATTATAAATTAAAATAATTATTTATCCAAATTTTAAAACTTGTTAATATAATATATAAATTTGATGTCAAAGACAAAATAACAAAGTTATCATGAATTTAATTCGGTGGTTTATACTGCAATAAGTTTGTGTATTCCCTTCTCACCAAAATAAATAAATAAATAGAATTGCTTTCACTTCAATATAAAGTTTGTGTATTGAACTGATTAAGAAAGACCAGCCAAGGTTTTCATAACTCCACTCAATATAAGTTTATCAAAAATTCTACTTGTTCATCAAAAATTCAAAATTGAGCGTGAAATAACATTCTTGGCTATTTTTCGACAATAACCCAGTTTTTGTAAGTTTATTTTATTTTAGATTAAAATAAAAAATTTATTCAGTGGCAATCTTATCAACGATAAAAAAGGTACAATGAACTAATAAATTATCTAACAATAAAACGAAAGTATAAGTATGTTAATATTATTTAGGATATCTTTATTAACATATTCAGTTTTTATTTTTTATTTATAATTTTTATTTGTGGTTTATAATTTATATTTTTTTATGGTTTTTATTTATATTTTTGGTAAAAATAAAAAAATCAAAACAATAATCATTTTTTAATTTTTTTATGACAAAATTATTTTTGGTAATTATTATTTTTTTATTTTATTAATTTTTTGTATTATTTAAAAAATTTTACAAATAAATTTAAACAAATCCATATTTGATTATTGTCGGTCTTAGGTTCCGGCCTTAACCGTGCTATCTCGGGTTCCTGCCTAAACTGGAATGTCCTAGGTTCTGGCACGACCAGGCGGACGGTCACGGGTATCGGTCCCGACTTGCAGCCTCGGCAAGGTAGTCTAGAGTTTCGGCCCGGACCAGACGCTCCCAAGTTCCAGTTCGGACCGAGCATTCTCAGGTACCGGCCTGTCGGAGCAGTCCTGAGTTACAGCCCCGACCATGCAGTCCTGGTTACCAACCCAACAGGGCGGTCTTGAGTTTCTACCCAAACCAGGAAATCCCAGGTTCCGGCTTCGATCAGGCGATCCTGGATTTTGGCCCGGACTAGGCAGTCCCGGGTATCGACCCTACAGGGCATCCTTATGTTTCTTACCTGACTGGGTGGTCTCGGCTTCTAGCATTGACCGGGTGGTCCATGGTTCCTGACCGAACTGGGCGATCCCGGATTTCAGTTTCGACCGAGCGATTCCAGGTTCCTGCTGATGCGGGCATCATAGAGTCATATTCTAGCATTGAAACAAAAGATGATGACATCATCTTACCTAGTAAACCAGTGATGCGTTCTCGAGTTAAGAAGATCAAAGAGGGAATGCTTGGACTTGTGAAAATAATTATGGATGAAGATCGATTCAAGCTTCCAAATGATTTGAACACTTTTTCGAGGCCTAATAATGATTTAAGCATGTTGTCCAAGCAAGGGATGAAAGTCGTAATGATGCTCGAGAGTTGCAGAGACGAAACAACGTCATTTTAAAAATAAACAACTTAGAATGGCAATTTCGTAATTTTAGCTATTTTTGGATGATCATGGCAGTTTCGTAATTTAGCTATTTTCGGATTATAATGGTAGTTTTGTAATTTTTGCTATTTTCGTTTTTAGGGTTAGTTCTCAACCTTAGGATTACTTTCTTAATATTTAATGGTTTAAATTGATTCTTGATCTAACCCTAGTACTTATATAAATGGGAATCAATTCTTTTGTAAGATAGATTTGAGTTTTTAATCAATTGAGAGAATTAATTTTCCTATTGCTCACAGGAGTGTTCTTGCAAGGTGAGGAATCAATTTCTTCTTCTTGTTGCATTCGGAGTTGAATTATCTTATCAAAGTAGAAATATTTTGTGGCGATTATTCTTCTCTTTCCCTAGCCTTCTAATCCACGTTTTTAGATACAAGTTATCTAAGGGTTTGGTAGGGCAGGTTCTTGTTTCCAATTACTGTTCAATATTTCTTGTATGTTTGGGGTTTCGGATTTTTTAATTTTGGGGTTCCGCATCAATTGGTATCAGAGCATTGGTTGAGATAAGTACCTATCTATCTTTGTTTTCAATTTCTTTGTGTTCTTCGTTCATAATACTTTGATTCCCAAAAGAAAAAAAAATTTGTGTTTGATCCGCGCGTCTTTTTTTTTATTTTGTTGATTTGGGGTTCTTTTTTATTATTCAAAGAAGAGAACAAGTAAAAAAAAAAATCCGAATTTTGTTTTATTTTCTTTTTCTTTTTTGCTTAGGGTAATATTTGATTTCCATTACTCTAATTCTTATTTTTTTGCTTTTCTTTTTATCTACTTTCTTTCTTTTGTTAGGTTTTGAGATTGTAATAATTGTTTTTCTTGCTTTGATTTGTTGTGTTTAACTCTAAAGTGCAACTTGATTCTGGAGATTGTGAGTGGTAAAAGAATTGAGTGGTGAGCACATTGAGGGTAAAAACCAAAATTGTTTGAAACACGAGCGTAGTTACCATTAAAAAGAGTGAAACACGTGAAGGAGAGAAGTAATGATTTTATTTTTACTAATCTTGTCTTGTAGAAACTAAAATGTCAAAAAGAAAAGGAAAAGAAGCCGCTCATTCCGAGGAAGAGCATGAAAAGGAGATGACATCGGACATGAAGCTTTTTTACAAAGCCTTCAAAGGAGAATTTCGGATGTTGAACAAGAAGATAGATAAGCTAAATGATAAAGCAAGTGAAGTCTTTTTGATCGCATCTCCAAGGAGGGAGAAACCAGGAGCTTGGAGACATGAGCATAATGAAAAGAAAGTCACACTTGCACCTTTATCTCCAATGGAGGTGTATTTTGAACAATTGAAATTATCCAAAAGTTCATATGGGGATTTAGGAAGTGAGACAAATAAAAAAATTGAGTGTAAAGAGGCCAAAAGTGAAAATAATATAAATAAATGCCCAATGGTGAGTGATTGCACTAATAAGAAAAATAAAGAGGAAAGTGCAATAGAAAAAAGTGAAATGAGTGAAAAGAAAAAGAGTTTTAATGCAAAAGAGAGAGAAGTCAATAGTGCATTTTTAGGCAAGAAAGCAATATTATTAGTGAAGTTTCGAGAAGTTTTGCTTTGTGAAACTAACCTTAACCTCAATTTGCCTAGTGTTTTTATCTCTTTATTGCAGGACTTTGATGTGAAATCAAAATTGCATGGCGTGCCTAGAACTATTAAATATGATAACGATGAGGAATTTTTGAGTCCCTTTGGAAAAGTTTTATGTGATGACACGTGGAGAATATTCAAACCTGAAGATTGGGATTGGGTATATTTAAGGAAGAAAATGTTTCCTAACCTTAGGAAATCAAAGTTCGATGCTAGAGGAGATAAACCGTTTCAAGTGCTTGAAAGAGTCAATGACAACGCATACAAAATTGCCCTTCAGGGGGAGTACAATGAGTCCGCTATTTTCAATGTTTATGATATTTTTGCTTTCGATAAGGATTCAGATTCGAGGACGAATCTTTTTGAAGAGGAAGAGAATGATGCAAGCATCATAGAGTCATATTCTAGCATTGAAACAAAAGATGATGACATCATCTTACCTAGTAAACCAGTGATGCGTTCTCGAGTTAAGAAGATCAAAGAGGGAATGCTTGGACTTGTGAAAATAATTATGGATGAGGATCGATTCAAGTTTCCAAATGATTTGAACACTTTTCCGAAGCCTAATGATGATTTAAGCATGTTGTCCAAGCAAGGGATGAAAGTCGTAATGATGCTCGAAAGTTGCGGAGACGAAACGACGTCATTTTAAAAATAAACTTAGAATGGCAATTTCGTAATTTTAGCTATTTTCGGATGATAATGGCAGTTTCATAATTTAGCTATTTTCGGATGATAATGGCAGTTTCGTAATTTAACTATTTTTGGATTATAATGGCAGTTTTGTAATTTTTGCTATTTTCGTTTTTAGGGTTAGTTCTCAACCTTAGGATTACTTTCTTAATATTTAATGGTTTAGATTGATTCTTGATCTAACCCTAGTACTTATATAAAGGGGGATCAATTCTTTTGTAAAACAGATTTGAGTTTTTAATCATTTGAGAGAATTAATTTTCCTATTGCTCCCAGGAGTGTTCTTGCAAAGTGAGGAATCAATTTCTTCTTCTTGTTGCATTAGGAGTTGAATTATCTTATCAAAGTGGAAATACTTTGTGGCGATTATTCTTCTCTTTTCCTAGCCTTCTAATCCACGTTTTTAGATACAAGTTATCTAAAGGTTTGGTAGGGCGGGTTCTTGTTTCCAATTATTGTTGACCTGCCCTGATCGAGAGGTCCCGACTTCTGGCCTCAACCGAACTGTTCCGAGATCCGACCCAGACCAAGAGGTCTTGGATTCCGACCTTGACCAGGCAATCCCAAGTTCCGGCCTCGACCAGGCAATCCTGGATACCGGCCCTGACCAGGTAGTCCTAAGTACCGACCCCTACTAGGCGGTCCCAGGCTCCGGCCTCGACCAGGTAATCTTAAGCTCCGGCCATGTCCTGATGGATCCAGATTTTGGAACTATTCAAGCAATTCTTAGTCTTAGCCACATTTGAATGGTATCAATATAAACAGTCTCAAGTTCAAACCTTATTCGAATTATCTTGTATCCTAGCATTATTAAAGACAAAAAAAATATGAAAATGAAAAATAAAAATGACTCTTTAACGTTTTATTTTTTAAAAGAAAGTAAAAATAATTTTTATTTAAAAAAAAATAAAAATAGTTATTAAAAGCATTTTCATTTTTTATTTTCAAAAAATAAAAATTGAATAAGTTTTCAAACGATACTTTAAAAATTAATTTTTCTTAAATCTTACAAAAACAATACATTTCTTTGATCGCTATGTTAATTAAAAAGGTAATTTCATTATAAAGAAAGTTGCTGCTTGGACCCTTTTGGTTCTTTTCTTTTTCATATTTTCTTTCCCGAGAAAACAAATCAGTAATTAATCTTGCTATTAAAAGCCTTCATCAAGAAAATAATATTAATAAATAATAACAATAATAGTAGAATTAAAAATAGAATAAAAACAGAGAAAAACACAAACGGACCTAGAGTGTTCTAAAGAAATATCAAGAAGCAAAGAAAACCATAAACTATAAAATTTAAGAAGCCGAAGATAGATATAAACCATAAGAATTTACGAAGCCCAAGATAGATAACATTACCATAAAGAGAATACTGCTGCTCTGTTCTCCTGGCCATACCTTGATGGTTTATCCACTATTCCTCCATTATCAACTACTAAATTCTAAACCCTATTTATAGCTTAATGGATGCACATATCAACAAGAGTTCTAAAGCACTACAAACTCAACTTTGTCACTCTAACATATAGACTTCTTAGTTATCTGAAAGAGTTACCTTCATTTTTAAGACTTCAGCTGACGTGTTGTAATTTTATTGTCTTCTTTAAAATTTACTTATTTATATACATTTAAAGTAAAATTAATAATAATTCTAAAAACGAGAGGAAAAAAAGAAGTAAAACTAATACTAGTAAATAATTGGGTACCCATAAAAAAGATCTCTTAAAACATTTGATAATGTATACCAAACTACCTATTGAAGTGTTTCAAACGAACTTGAATTGTATTCTTCAAATTGTAGTATCCAAACAAACGTAGTAAAAAAAAAAAAGTGCATCATGTATGCCCCAATGGATAAGCGTTTCCTTCTCTTAGCCAAAGTTTTTATCATACAGATTAATTGCCATGAATTCTGTTGGCCAATTCCATGTCAAATATGTTCACCAGAATCCGTTTCTAAACCTCTCAGTCACCAAAAGGAGAGAGTTCAATCAACTCCACCCCACAATTCATGAAACTCCCCTGCTTCATTACCCGCTAAACTGCACAATACTTTTTCGGGTCTTGTTCATTTCTCAATCAAAAACTTTCCACGAATATATTAACTAAGATCAATGATACATCTTCCAAGAGATAAGCAACTTACTAATGGACTCGAATTTGGTAGATGGTATGAGAAATGCAAAAGCAGAAGTAATAATAATGCTAATTCCAACATGAAACTGACAAATAGTGAATCCAAAAAATGAAAGTGATTTGCCTTCTAAGGCTAATTAATCCATACATGATATGATAATCCAGACTTGGAAAAAATGTAAATAGATTTAAGAACAATGAGAAGAGTATGATGTTAGAAAGAAAATCACCGCTTCCGACCACCGCCTCCAAGCTTAGGACCTTTTGGGGCTACACCCTTGGTCACGTTACCCTTGGTCTGGGACTTCTGTGTCTTGGCCGACTCTACTTTCTTCGCCTTCTTCTCATCCTTGGTTGTTTTTATCCTCTCCTTAATTTCACTGAGAATAACACAAAGCTATCATGCCTTGAACAAATTGGTATGCTGCTAAAAGACTAATACATTTTAACAACTTAAACTTAGAATTTGTCAAAGCATCGATGCGGTAAAGAAGTATACCGGAGTGCAGCTTCACGAGCAGCATTTCTGACCTCCGGCTTCTCGGATCTTTTCTTTTGTATAACTTCCAATGTGGCACCAACTATGGACCTTGAATAAGGTTTCTTGGTGGTGCGGCGCTTCTTCTTCACAGCTTCAGCTGCAATGTCCTGAGAACAACCAAAACAATTTGTTTCAGCTGATCAGCGCTAACTCCAGAGTAAAAAGGCTCAACTTTTTAAGCTCACTTGGGCTCCAATAGTAGGGAGTTTTTCATTTGTAATAAAATCTTTAAAGAATGAAAAGACAGAATCTAAAGTAGAATAAATATCATACACTATTTAAAAATAAAAAAGGGTATTTGTAAAATTTTTGAACTTCCATAATGAAATACTTGTCAATATTAAGTGTAAATCATAGAATCGAGCTCATAAAGTTCAAGAAAAAAACTCACAGCACTCAAATGTATCTCATTTATCATGACTTAATTAAAGTCAAGAATATAGTTCCATGCTTAGCATATATAGTGCTAGTTCAAGAAAAAAACTCACAGCACCAAAATAAATCTCATTTATCATGACTTTAATTACAGTAAAGGATAAAGTTGAGAGCTAATAATATCGTGCTGGAGTTCAACAAAAAAGGTGCTAAAGTTCAAGAAAAAACTAACAGCATCAAAATATATATCATTATCATGACTTCAATTACAGTAAAGGATAAAGTTCCAGAGTTTGTATATATCATGCTAAACTTAACAATTTGAAACTTCACTTAAAAATCTCATTAATAAAAGACAAATAAGAAGAATAACAAAAAGGGCAATACAAGTAGGAAAAACCAAATCACCTTCTTATGCTGTTTTCTGTACATTGCTGTCCAGGTAAGCTTGGAAGGCTTTAAGCGGTTGTGAAAATATCTCTTGCATTTTGAATTTGCAAAGAGGAAGACCTTCAATTATACAATCATAAAAAAGTTAAAAAAAATAATTTAATTAGCAAAAAATACTCTAAAAAATGTACCAACAAAACAAAGCTACAAGAACCCAAACAAACATACCTGAGAATCAGAGCGAATGAATCTGATACCCTTGCCAGGGTATATCTTAGCACCGCTGAAACGGCAAAGTTCAGTCCTGAAACGACAAACATTTTCCCAAGTCAATAAGCAAAGCTTCAAATTGAAACGACAATAACCACCAATGGTTCCCACACCATTTTACTTTCGAAACCACAAAAAAAAAAAAACAAAAACAAAAACAAAAATCCTTTAACAGTAATAAAATAAAATCCTAACCAGAGTGAGAATGAAACAGAGAAAGAAATGCACGTAGAGAGAGAGTTACTTGAGAACCATAGCTGGAGGTTAACGCTGGTGTCGCCGCTCTCCGGATCTTCCGAGGGTTATAAACCCTAAAAACAACCAGCCCCCAAGCAAGCATAGCTAAACAACGTTTCAAGTTATTTAACCATGCCTCGCTACAGATGGTGCGGATTTCTTCGAGGAGACGACGACGCCGTTTTGATGTGTAGTTCAGTTGTCTTAATCTCAGCACAACTTTGCGATTGCATCGGCCCGTGACGCCTGAGATGAATTTGGGCCTACACAAAGCGGGTTGGGCAGCAAACTTCATATTTCTAAATACACTCTTAAATTACTTCTACACAACGACCTTTCGATAATTTGTTTTTATTTGAGCATCAAATTGGAGTTGGAGAAACTTAAAGTTTAATATCATTAGAACTGAATATGTGATTTTATGGTTAATAAACTCTATGAATCCAACAAGACAACAAGTCAAGCTTCCTAAGAAAATTAATTGTCCAAAAACTCAAGCTTAGTAGGAAGATCAGGGACCATCTTTGTTAAAAGCAATTAAGATTGATAATAAAACGGAAAAAAAGTTTATATAAACGAAACAAGCAACAACTTTAAACATTTACAACCATTTAAAGATTAGTAAAAATAGTCTTTTAATTCCTAAAATTTGTAATTAAGAGGTACTCTCATGTCATAACTCCCACTAATAAATATCTTGCTAGCAAAACACACAATCTTGGACTTTCAAACAGGTTTTGTTTTCACATTAATCATTTTCAAAATCAAACTCTGACAGATTCTTATGGCAGCTGCTATTCATGCAGCTTTGGCTATTTCACGAACTACATAAAAACTTAGCTAGAAGACCACATAGCTGAAGATATGAACCAACTCCATCGCATAATCTCATATGAGCAAACCTAGTTTTTTTGTAAAACTTGCGTAATTTAGAAGACAAAATCACAAAATATATAAGAGGGAAAATATGGAAAACTTTGAATTTGCACATGTACCTTCATGAATTCCAAATTCCAAATTCAAATACTCAGCCAAATGTAATTTTTAATTACACGGAAAAAAGTTGCGATTATGTCTTTGGGGGAATAGCCCATGTCATAGAGCTGTTTGAGAATAGAACAGGGATCATCTAATTTCCCTTCAAGTACATTACGTCCCATGTTCTTTACATGCAATGGATGAGGCTAGTCGCAAACATGATAACAAAAAATAAATGTAACTGAGTTTCTATTTTCTAATGTATATACAAAAAACACTAAAAAAAAAAAGTCACAAGGGAACTTTTCATGGTTGACAAACCGGAAATCATATTTGACAGGACCCGCCCCGGAAATCCCTCCGGATTTCCCGGAGAGGCCCCGCCTGAGGAAGATTCCACCAGAACCCCTCGGGGCAACCGACAGAATCCTCCTCCGAAAGGGGTAATAATCAAATAAACAAATAAACAATAATTGGACGAATAGTAAATAAGATATGAACGAAAGTAGATAAAATAAGCACCACAATAAATTAACGAGTCATAATGAATAAATAAGAAACAATGTATGAAGTAGGTGGAAATGACAGAGCCACTAAAAGTGATAGACAAAATATAAATGATACAGATCCATCAATGATACAGAATAAAGGAAACATGATTTATACATATGTAGAAGTAACAGCGGAAGTCGAGTGCGAATGCGATGCCGATGGTAGTCCACGGAAACCTGCAACTAGGATCTAGGGAACGAAGTAAAAATAACAAAATGTGAGATATAAATATCTCCGTGAGTGCTCCTAGATAACTACAAAATACAATTTCAGCCGTTAAAACCTTTACACTCAAACCTCACGTCACTCAGTTGAAAGGTTCCCCGTTTTGAAAATCATTTCGCAAAACCCTCGGTTTACCCCAAATCATTAAATCAATAAAAACGGTTTAGGGGCGAAAACGTAATTTAAAACAATTATCGAAATCACGTACCAAACACTAAAAACGTAAATGAAATCCATAATAATTAATTGATGGTCAAACACAATTTCATAAACGATCAAGCAAATGGGTCAAAATCTGAAACCAAAGGCCATAGGCCACAATCCATAAAATCAAACCATCAATTTAAAATCAGAAACCAACCAATATAAAACCAAATCGGTATAAACTCGGCAAACAACAATTATAAAACCCAACCAGTATAAATCAGCAATCAAAATCGGTATAAACTCAGCAAACAACAATCATAAAACCCAACCGGTATAAATCAGCAATCAATATAAAACCAAATCCGGTATAAAATCCGCAATGAATCAGAACCATCATAAAACCAACCGGTACCACAGCATATATCGTGCCGTGTGACCCTCAGCGTCCTGACGGCGTCACAGGCGGGGGGAGGGGGGCTCAGTCATCACAACGAATCGGCGTCCCAAATCCGTCATGGCAGGATCCTCATCATCTCTCTCTCGACACGTGTCCACAGCAGATGATGGCATATCTAATAATAATAATAATAATAGCGCGCATAGAACTCATATAACTCGGTACATCTCGATACAGTGTGGTACTCCTCAAAATCATTTATAAAATCATCCATCATCGAATATCAACAATTTTCCAAATCCTTTTATTTTTAAACAATTTTCCAAAATCTTCTCTTTGAAAATTTTTACGAAAACAATCAAATATTTCGCATATCAGAAAATTGCCCCAAAAATTCTTAAATTCCACAAAGCCATAGTTTTTCTTTAAAATCACCAAATTTCTACAATATCGTAAAATCTCCAAAACATTTCAAATTCGCTAAACAACCAATTAAAACAAAAATTTCATAAATATTCCAATATATATGAAATCTATCAAATCATAAAATCAACTCATGCAAATATTTAAATCATCATAAAACATATTTAATAATCTTAATTTAAATGCACAAGAAAATTTAATCAAAACAAATTAATAGAAATCAAATCAAATATAGTATATATTCCCAAATGATTTAGAAAATAAATGCACTCACAGGTCTGACGCGTGCTCCTGCTGGATCTCCGGTCCAGTCCTCAAACACCTAAAAATAATTTACCGAAAAATTCTTTTAATTACCGAAAATCTAACCAAAGGCTCAGAGGAGTCCTCTAAGTATCCAACTACAAAATTAAAACACTAAATACCAAAATTGCCCTTCAATTTCAGTAATTACCAAAATGCCCTCAACAGCAAAAATCCCCAAAATTTGAATTACTCCGTCTCAAGTCCGATTTCAACAAACTTTATATCGAAACGAAATTGAAGATGCAAGGAACGAGAAACTACCTTCAATTTCAAGATTCGTTGTAGCAATTGATCGGAATCGATCCCGGAAGATCGGACCTCGGCCAGGATTAGGCATTTTCGAATCTGACCAAAATTAGATCAATCAAAGGTACGGAAAGCTTGCCCACGACCCTAGGAACGCGGGGGGACGGGAGGTGAGCAACCACTCGCCGGCGGTGGAGCAAAACGGCGGCGGCGCGTGAGGCTCGGTCACGGCGGCGCGTGGGGCGCGTGTGGTGGTCTTCGGAGCTCGGGAAAGTGCAGATCTGGTCGCCGGCGTGTTCTGAGTCCGATGGTGATGGCTGTGTTGTGCCACTCGCTGGCGATAGGAGTAGATCTAGGTGGGAAGGTGGCTGCCTCGGGGTGGTTTTTCCGAGACTTTGCGGCAGTTTTTCGGCGTGCTCCGGCGGTTTCCGGCGTCAAACTCGGTACCAAAAAGTAGATCGTCGCACCAGCTTTCCAACGGTACCAAGAACTCTCCTTAACTTCACCGGAACAATGAGATATGGCCGGCCAAATGTGGTGTCGCGACTGTTCAAACTGTTCACGAGCTCTCGGTTTTGTTGCGATTTCCGGCGATCCAGGTGGTTTCACGGCGAACCACCGGTGGGGAAAGGAAGAGGAGGTTGCTGGCTTCGATTTCCGGGTGGTGGTCGGCCAAGTCCGGCTACGGTGTGGCGGCTACCGGCGTGGGAAAAGTGGCGGCGAAGTGGAAGAAAGGGGAGGGAAAGTCTCGGGTATGGGCTAGAAAATTCCAGACCTTGGCCAAAAAATTTAAGGATGAAGACAGGGGCATTTTGGTCTTTTCTCACACTTAAATATCAGTTTTTGCCAAATTACCGAATTGCCCTTCAAACTAAAATGACCATAACTTCCTGGTCTTAACTCCGAATCAAGCGTACTACTAGTCTACGAACTCGTATCGACTAGCTCTACGCAACGGTACCAAAGTCAAAGCTAAAATATAACCACACAAAAAGTCAACTCTGAGCCCACTAAAAGTCAACCTGGTCAAACTTGAAAATTTTATTATTTTTCTCGAAACGGGATGTTACAGTAAGGCCCGCCTCCTCAGCCAAAATCTTGTTACCTGAACGATTCCCATCTTGGTTCTCACTCACTGCCTTATCCTCCGATAAGCTGATTCCTTTCTGACGTGCCAATTCTTTCAATTTTAAATGAGGAAAGTGGGGGGATTTGGGAAAGGCTTTGGTATAAATTAAACCCATAGGCCCAACTGACTCCACCTTGCGTTTCTTACAGCTTTGTCCCAGCGCCACCTCCTCTCTTGGCCCACCGTCTGGCCCAACCGTAGTCCGCAAACTAATAGTATTAAGGGGATTACTGTTTTCGGAACTAGTAGGCCCATATAAGACTAGGCTTTTTCCTATGTTCTCCACACCTCTCTTTCGGCCCACCGACACAATATTGGGGCTATAATCAGACTCCTCTCTGATGCGGTTCACTGTCATGGAGGCTATCTCTTCCCTATGTTTTTCTTCTCCACATTTCTGCTGCGCAGACTGAACCTCAGGGATAAGGTTCCCTTCTTTGACGGGATGTGTCTTGAGCCCATCGTCAACTACTGGGTTAGTATCCGTTCTCTCAGCTGATTGTAAGGAGATCTCTTCCTTTTCCCGATTTTCTTCTGATGACTGACAAGGCATGGTATCGCCAGGGTTGGGTTCCTCGGGAAATGTGCTTTCCATTTCCACCTTTCTCTCCTCTTCGTCCTCTTCCCCGTCGGTATGCACTCTACCTTCATTATTCATGTTCATCTGACCCATGTTTGAGTCCTTTTCAAAACTATCAAAATGCTCATACCCGGGGTTTTCCACTCTTCGCAGGTGTTCCCCCTCTCTAAACAAGACAGTGGCTTCCACCTCAACTCTTATCGAAAGGCCATACAGATTGCCCAGAATTTTGTGGGTAGCTTGCTGTTTCTCTGAGCATATTCCTTTGTCGTGCCCTTGTATGCCACATCTGTAGCTGAAATCGAGTAATTTTTCAAATTTGAAGGGGATCCATTGACCTTGTGTCCCATATTGTGAAAGAAACCAATAGGAATCAGTTTTTCCACATCTACCTCCACCTGAATTCGTAGATACTTCGCTCCGATGATGTTAGTTCTTGTGAAAGATTCAAATCTTATTAATTTGTGGAACAAACCTCCAATTAGCTCGGCATTCTTTTTGGTCATAAATTGTAACGGTAAGGACTTTTATCAGATAGAAGCAGTATTAAAAATCACTTCATTTAGAGCATGATCTGGAAGCCATTCTTTGAGAACTAGTAGTGATTTGTTAATCATTCATGGCCTCCGATTCCACACTCGGTTTCTATCATATTCTGATCTAAATGTAAATAAAAAAGTGTTTCTGTACACTTCCTCCACTTTGGGGATTTATCTTGTGAACCATATTCTTCTGACTATCATGAAGACATCATTGACTGAAGTACTCTTCCCTGTTAGAATCTTACCAACAAGAGTGATCTCAATTCTCTTCGATGCACCTTCAGTATCAGCCTTGAGGTTTAGCTGAGGGAAGTCTTCCATCTTAGCCCGCCTTGTAAAATGTATGTGATTCTACTATATTCAGTAAGAAAACTATATTCAGTAAGAAATAGCATTAACCTTCATGTAGAAGGACATACTTCACAAACGGAAGCACTCAATAAATAAAGAATAACTTGTTCACGGAGAACTTCTAAACAGAATCCGAAGGAGGGGTGGTTTCGAAAGGGAAAATAATAACTGAAAGGGAAGTTTCTGTCTTTTACTCTATCCACATAGAACGAACCCCCTACCATATGTACATTAGTAGTATTTATGTCTAACTTTGACTCTATCGCATATTTCCAACAAGTTTTCAAGTTTCAACTTTGACCGTATCTAGCTGTTTGTACCATTTTTCTAATGTTGGAAAGTACCGTTTGTATATATGAATCAGATCTATGCACGCCACTAAAACATTACATGCATGTTTCAAATATATTAATATTATAAAATCTTTTACTTTAGCAACATATATATTTCAGTTATATAAACAAAGTATTATATATTAGCAATAATCCTCAAATTACCAATTAAATTTATGTATTAAATTTAGATTACTTATATATTCATATAGCATATTTATTTATTGGATTAAATGTGTGGATCTCATTTTATTTTTATTCAAATTAAGTTTTGTTTTTTGGAATATCATATCCATAGTTAATGATAAATAAATAAATAAACAATTAATTGCCAATATTTTCTGTCGATCGATTTTTTAAAAGTCCTATAAATTTAGAGGCACATATTATATATATAATTACGCTACTAATTATTCGAATAATAAATTAATGCTTAGTTTGATCAAATTTAACAAACAAAAAAATTGATAAAAACGATATGAAACTGTCATATATAGTTGACAATTCCCAACTTTGCTCGAGTCCTATATATCAACCACAGCGTCAACATTGATTTTCATTCTTACCCATTTTTTATTATACATTTAACCGAAAATCCCAAATCATGAAAATGGCAAACCTATCAAACTTTATTCTATTTCAATAGTTATATAAATAAAACTTCAACAAAAAAGCATCAACAATTCAACATTGATAGCTGTATAATCTATCATATAATATATATGGTGGAAATTCCCACACTGAATCAAGTTAATTAACCATACAAAAAAATCTCACACAAAATAATAATAATATTATTAATAATAAAACGTTTAAATAATAAAACCAATATATCTCTCTTTCTTTCCCTATATAAACCGACGGTTGACTCAGAAATATTTTTTTCAATTACTATTAAAGTTGACCCAGAAGAATTAAATCTCAATTGACAGCAGGTAGCACAGCCGCCAGTAATACTTTTTGACCCACAACCAATACCTATACGAAATTTATTGCACTGTACGAAACTTCAACGAATATATATAATAATATTATCAACTAGTTTTGTTTTGTACGAATCACGTCTTTCCCGAGATTTGCGGCTCGAACCTCTTTCTTTCTCTTGACATATTATCTCAAATCGTTGAAGTTCATGAATTCTTCTTGTTTTTCTTTTTCTTTTTGCTTTATCTTTTTTAGAATTTTTTTTTTTGGTTTTAATTATATCGATTCTACGATAATGATATTTTTAAATATCCATACCAAAAGTATTAAAAAAAACTATTTGAAAAAATTAATAATTCATAAAAAAAACTATTTGAAAAAATTAATAATTCAAAAAAAATTAAATTTAAAAACTCAGCAATTTCAACTAAAAAAATAAAAAAAACAAATAAAAATTCAAAATTAATACAAAAAAAATATAAACATACATATGATGGGAGTATTAGATAAAACTTTAAAACAAATAATGACTCATCTTGCTTAAATTTAAAAAAAAAAAAATTTGTTAATTCAACTCTTTCGAATAATTCAGTAGCTAATAAAAATATATTTTAGTGTAAATATATATACAGTCATTCTAGCATCCTGTCAATCCAATTGCTTTACCATTATGACTTTCCTTTATCGGCCACTAGCGCATTTTTCAAATATCAGTTTTTAAAACCATTATTCGATGACTTAATATTAGCGTGACTCATTATATATGTATATATGACTTTATCCAAGTGTATTTTTTCTTATTCGAGTGCAATTGGATTATATTAGTGTGTTGACATTTTGTCTGCGGGTGATTAATATATTTATGGGAAAAGATGTCAGAGTTTATGTTATTATTTCTATAATATAGTAATTTCATGGTTTTTTTTTTCTCAATAAAAGTGGGGGTCAAATACTGCATATGCTATTCTATATAAGAAGGGATACAGAAATATATTGGAGAGAGATCAAAAGAGAAATTAAGGATAAAAAGAGGAAGGGAAAAGAAAGGGTCGTACGTTCTATAGCTCTCTCTGTATCCATGGAGGCTTCTACTTTGGGAAGACTTGGCCATGGAGGTCTCGTCAAGGAAGAGAAAATAGCTGATAATTCTAAGGCTACTGATCATGAAGAAGGTTGCAAAGAAGACGACTTTGCTCTCAAGGTATGTCTAGCTTTTCTTTCATTTTTTCTATGAATGTCTATGGTGTTTTATATATATAAAGTAAAAATATTTGCAGATAACAACCTCTAGGATGGTTTTAATTAGACCTCATTCATGGATCATAAGAATTATGAATTCATACGCGCGCATATATATATATATATATATATATATAAATAGTAATATTCTACTGGGCGGCATCAGGTTTTTTATTGGTAAAATACTTCGAATTGAAGGAAGTAATAAAATAAAATTATTTATATTTATATGGAACTTTAAAAGGAGTTTGTAACTTTGTAATAAAATAAAATCATGCATATTTATATAGAACTTTAAAAGGAGTTTGTAACTTTGTAACTTCACAACCGAAACTAAAACTTGAACATTTAGATTGTCAGATAAAAGTATAAATGATTTTATGAGTCTCCACTTTCTGACAGCGCTTTCGAAAAAAGTGGTAATCCAAATTTATATCAAGAGTCAAAAATCTGGAATGTTCAATATTCAATAATTCCATCTATAAAATTAATACATGTAAGAACCTAATTAGAGTCCTAATGATTTAAGTTTTTGGGAGAAATGTTGATATATATATATATATATAT
>QANX01004970.1:0-11377 GCA_003254975.1 Ochetophila trinervis
CAAAAAGTCAACTCCGAGTCCACTAAAAGTCAAACTGGTCAAAATTGAAAATTTATTATTTTTTTTCTCGAAACGGGATGTTACACATTCTCATAGAGGTTAGGTGTAAAAACACCCTTTATCATAGTGGTTAGGTGTAAAAACACATCTTATCATAGTGTTATGTTTAAAAACATCCCTTATCGCAGTGCGCAAGACTTTTCATATTCTAGGTGCAAAACACCAATGGTCGTCCATAACAAACCTAGACATGATTCTAGAACTTCATGCATTGTGCTTGACTTTATTATTATCATATCTTACTTACCAACCAATTAAAGCAATTAATATCAATGATAGTAAAGAACATAACAATATACACACATCAAACCATTCATGGGTTCACTAACATTCGCATTAAAGTTCCCAAGCTTTACCATATGAATCTTAGTGAAACTTTCCATATCATTAGTTAACATAATAAAGAAGCTTCATAATTATTTTGAAGATAATAAAAGATCATTAACTCATAAAGACCGTTTAACACTATGATCAACAAAATCTAGAAAGACAAAGAACAAGTTTCATTCAAACAGCAATAAAAGACAGAATATAAATGAACCATACTAATATTTTTTATGTAAAATACTAAACATACAGATTGTAAAACCTGTAAAATTTTAGCTCAAACAGAATTCGTGTGTCCCCATAATAAAATCAAACAGAAATCAACATCTGTCTAGCCACAAAATTTCCAGCAGCTTTTGTAAATTTTGAAAAATCACTATAAATAATATACAAGTTCGATTCTAATGAGCTTCATATAAAAAGAAATATATGAAAGTATAGTTTCTAAAATTAATAACCCCACATATTGATCGAAACGTTTACTGATCCATAAAATTGAGTAGTACGAATAAGTTTGGGTATGAGATTGCATAGCAGGGTCAACTTTGAAAAATCTTTAAATAAATATAGAAAAATCATTTAAACATGCTGTAAACTGAAGGTTGCTCCTAGAAAAGTTTAGTTTCTAAGGTAAATGAAATTTTGAGAAATAATTTGTTTAAAGGGTCGAAAAGGGGTTGAAATAGTATCTGGCATAAATAGCAAAAGAACTTCACCAAAAAATAATCATCAACCTCAGTAATGATTCATAAAAAACATTACACAATAATAATCTCACATATAACATGTTCAAAGTCACAAGAATGCATTTATAAGTCATAAATTCAACAACAAACAATCAACAACGATTAACATATACCAAAATCTAAATCTAACTATTCTTTAGGGCAAAAAAATTACCTTAGATCTTTCAACAGTTCTTAAAACCCTTTGCTTAACTTGATTCTCCACACAAGAATTACAAAAAAAAATAGAGAAAGAACACTAGATAGAACAACCATAGTAAAGGATCACAATCTTACCTCTTGTGCCAAACTTCTGAAACTTCCTCTTGAATCCTCTAAATCAAATGTACTTAAAACTTTCTCTCCACTGTTGTTTTCTAAGACTATCTTTCACTTCTTCCTCTTTTCCCTCTTATACTAGTCTAGGTTGGTAGGAAAACATAATAGTAGAAACCCTAGGCCACCAAAAAAAATTTCCTAATTCTAAAATAAAGCTATATTAAAGCTAAAAAGAAAATAAGGGAAGCAATTCTTAGTTTCCATATTTCCTCCACACCAAAATATCAAGGCCATAAGTTAAAGATTTTGAAATCTTTCAAGATAGTTAATTAATATAATCAAATCACCATAAACAAGAAAAAAATCATTTAGTCTACTTTGCCCCTAAATCATTATCAATAGATGAGGGCAAAATTGTCTTTTTAAAATAATTAAAAAAAGAAAGGTCATACAATTCTCCCTCCCTAAAAGAATTTTTTTCCTCGAAATTAGATAATCTTACCTTTTTAAAAAAGTTGAGAGTACTTTGACATCATTTCCTCTTCTAGCTCTCACAATGCTTCTTCGATTGCATGATTATTTCACAAGATATTTACTAAAGGTATTCTTTTGGTGCGAATTTCTTGAATTTTCCTTTTAAGAACCCTTTCTCAGGTTTTTCCTCATAACTAAAATCTTCTTGAACCTCTAGTGGTTCGTAGTTAAGAAAATGTGAAGGACTGCACACATACTTTCTCAACATCGAGACATGAAAAATATTGTGCACCTTTGCCATCTTTGGTGGCAAAGCTAAGTGATAAGCTAACTCTCGAATTCTTTCCAAAATCTCGAAAGGTCTATTGAATCATAGGCTCAATTTCCATTTCTTTCAAAATCTCATTACTTTTTTCATAAGTGCTACACTTAAAAATACCTTATCACCTTTCTCGAACTCCAAATATTTCATCTGGTTGTCAGCATAATTCTCTTGTCAGTCCTGGATGTCTTTAATCTTTTACTTAATATTAGCGATGTCCTTCCCAGCTTGTCGCAATATCTCAAGCCGTACAAGCTTTTGCTCGCCAACTTCATCCCAATGAATAAGGGATTCTACACTTTCTCCCATACAAAGCCTTTTATGGAGCCATCCCAATGGTTGCATGAGAACTGTTGTTAAATGCAAACTCAATTAGAGCCAGATATTATTCCTATAAGCATTTGAAATCTAGGACACAAGCTTCGTAACATGTCATCTAGAGTTTGTATCATCCTTTTAGATTAGCCATCAGTATGAGGGAAAAATGCCGTATTAAACTGTAATTTTGTAACCGATGCTTTATGAAGACATTTCTAAAACCAGGATGTAAAATGAGGGTCATTATCTGAAACAATAGATACATGCACACCATGAAGCCTTACAATCTCATCAATGTAAAGTTGTATTTATTGGTTCTTTTTATTCACTGACTTAATAGGAAAGAAATGATAAGGTTTCTTGAGTCAAAATACGATGACCCAAATAGCATTCATACTGTATTGAGTTAGTGGTGGTTAACTACGAAGTCCATGGCTATATGCTCCCATTATCTAGGATAATTAGCTGTTTTAATAAACCCTAAGGCCTTTGTTGTTATGCGTTCACTTGTTGACATGTATTAAATTGTGCAATCTCTTTTCTCATGTTGTTCTACCAATACAAGCTTCTTAGATCTCTATACGTTTTGAAAATTTCGAGATGTATTGAATATGGTGTACAATGAGCTTCAGTCATAATCTCACACTTCAACTCTTCATTATTAGATATGCATAGTCTTTCTCTAAATCTCAGCGTACAATCACCATGAATGTTGAAATTAGGCTTCAATCCTTTAGCTATTTCCTTCCTTATCTTAACCAAACTTTAATCTTGAGCCTGCTCAACCTTGAACTTCTCAAAGATTGAGGATTGAATCTTAAGATTTGCCAAGTTTGGAATTTATCAATGAACCAATATTTCAATGTCTAGCCTTCTTAAGTCCTCTAATATTTTCACTTGACAATAGGAATCAATTTAAGGCATCAACAACCACATTAGTCTTTTTAAGATGGTAATTGATGCTGCAATCGTAATTCTTTACCAATTCTAACCATCTCATTTGCCTTATATTCAACTCCTTTTGTGTGAAGAAGTACTTCAAACTGTTGTGGTCAGTGTAAATCTCACATTTAACTCCATGTAAATTGTATCTCCATATCTTTAATGCATATACTACAACAGCTAGCTCCAGATCATGGGTGGGATAGTCATGCTCATACAACTTCAGTTTACGTGAAGCATATGACACAACCCTATCCTTTCGCATTAAAGCACAGCCAAATCTAGTGCTGCAAGCGTCATTATAGATGAAAAACTTGTAGTAGTCAACCTTTTTTTCAACTCTCAAAAACTTTTATCTCAAGCTTCAGTTCATACGAATTTTACATATTTCCTAAGTAACTGGGTCAGTGGCGATACAATTCTTGTAAACCTTTCAATGAATCTTCTATAATGTCCAGAAAGTTCGAGGAAGCTACATTCGACGGTGTCTTCCAATCTTGTACAGCAACAACCTTTCTTAGGATGACTAGTATTCCATCCTTTGAGATGACATGTCCAAGAAAAACTATAGTGTCGAGCCAAAACTCGCTTTTTTTCAACTTTTCGTAAAGTTGATTCTTGCTTGGTCTCTACAAGATTATCCTCAAATGTTTTTCATGTTCTTTTCCATTCTTGGAATAAACCAAAATATCATCAATAAACACAGTCACAGACTTGTCTAAGCAATCTTCAAACACTTTATTCATCAAGTCCATGAATGTTGCAGGTGCATTTATAAGTACAAAAGGCATGATCAAGAACTCATGGTGTCCATACCTTGTTCTAAATGCACTCTTTGGAATATCTTATACGATTGAGCTTGCAAAATTCAATGCACATCTGCATAATCCCATCTTACTTCTTCACAAATAAAATAGGTGCTCCCCAAAAGGATACACTTGGTCCTTCTTATCTAGTAACTATTGTGATTGCTCCTTCAACTCCTTAAGTTTAGCAGGAGCCATATTATATGGAGCTTTTGATATAAATGAAATTTCTGCTACCAAGTTATCGCAAATTGCATTTCTCGATCTAGAGATATTTTGGGTAACTCCTCTGGAAAAACATTGACAAAATCTCGTACAACTTTCATCTCCTACAATTTTGGTATTGATTTGCTCAGGTCCACCACACTTGCCAAGTAAGCTTGACATCCCTTCCGCACACTACTTAGTGCTTGTATTGTAGAAATTACCCTTGGAAGACTTTCTGTACGGGTTCAATTAAACTTAAGTGTTTCACTGCTCTTAAGTTTAAAGAGAATTTTGTTCTCTTTACACAAAATCCTAACATCCCACTTAGATAGCCAATCCATGCCAAAAATGAAAGCGAAATCAAACATATCTAACACTTTCATATCAACAAGCAAAGTTTTTCTGATCAATCTCAACTTCACAAGATTTGATCACACTAGTGGCACTCATAACACTTCCAGTAGGTGTTGTCACAGCATATTTATAATCTAGTTTAGTTGGAGTCTTCCCAAGTAAATTAGAAAAACTACTAGATACAAAAGTATGCTTCCATCCAAAATAAACAAAACATAACCTTCTATTTTGAAAATAGAAAGCTTACATGTAACCACTGAGGGGTCATCCTCAGCCTTATCATGTGATAGGGCATAAACTCAAGCTTGTACCTTTACATCAGGGCAATTGGCACTCATAACACTTCCAGTAGGTGTTGTCACACCATATTTAGAATCTAATTTAGTTGGAGTCTTCCCAAGTAAATTAGAAAAACTACTAGATACAAAAGTATGCTTCCATCCAAAATAAACAAAACATAAGCTTCTCTTTTGAAAATAGAAAGCTTACATGTAACCACTGAGGGGTCATCCTCGGCCTTATCATGGGATAGGGCATAAACTCAAGCTTGTACCTTTACTTCAGGGCAATTTTACAACATATGCCCCGCCTTGCCACACTTGAAATAAACTTCAGTCTTTTTATAGCACTCATCCCTATGATTATTTCTACACATAACACAAGTAGGGAATTCAACTCTATCTCCCTCATGTATCAGCTTCTTGCCACATGTACTCTTTTATGCATACTTCCTCTTAAAATTGTTGCAACAAATCAATGGCTTTTTTCCCAGAATGTGCACTAGCCTCCTTCTTTGTTCCCCACCAGCGATAATTTCAGCTCTCTGCAGCCTTTCTTCGTAAGTTGGCAAACGAATCACTGCTACACCATCTCTTAGGTTTGTATTCAGACCAGCCTCAAACCTTCTCGCCTTACTATCTGTAGTGTCCATAAATTTCAGAGCATAATGACTTAGTTCTTCAAACTTTCTTGCTTAAGATGGATGAACTATTATTCCTTCTGACACTTAGAGGACTGTATTTGTTCAGAAACAACTTTTTGAATGCAGTCTGAGTCATTATATTAGTTGGTTGTTTGATGGGCTCTGCTTGTCACTTCCCTCCATAGTCCAACATGCTCCTTCAACATATATGAAGCACAAGTAACCTTTTGAGTCTCAGAACAAGTCATCAAAGTGAATACCCTTTCTATTTCTCTAATCTAATTCTCAACCTCCATTGGATATGTCGAACCTTTAAATATTGAAGGACTCCGTTTTCCAAACTAATCCATAATGTATACCAAATCATCTCTGAGTCTTTGTGCTCATGGTACTATAGCAGTTGTAATAGCTTGTAGTAAAGATTATATAGTTACATTCATATTCTGTGTTCCCACATTCAGGCCTTCGTCAGTCTAATTGTCATCATTCTTAGAACTTTGCCCTTGTGCCATCTAAGAACAAGTATCAAACAAATTGACAATCCTATTCGAAACTTTGAATATATATATATATATCAATAAATAGAACTAACATCTAATAGAAAATATTAAAGTTTCAGCAACTTGTCACATTTGTATGCATAAACAACCATAATAATCATAATTTTTCAATATATTAAAAATAGCATTACTATGCCAACCAATAATGAGAAAGTATTACCATAATTATAATACCATATGGAAGGTAATCGTACTCACAACATAAACTTTTTAAATATTGATAGTAGTAGCATCCATAATATCATTAAGTATTAATTTTTCTTCCCATAAAAAAATGAATTTCTAAATCAGACCCAAAGTAACACAAAATAAAATAACATAAAATCGAACTAAAGTTATCCAACTTAGAATAATATCTAATCTCTAAGTCATGAATTAATTTCCTAAAATTCAATCATCGCTTGAATCTTCATGCTCGCTCAAAACATTAGATATCTAAAAATCGATATCCTTGAGCCAAGAGATGTAAATCAATTTGTTCTTGTTAGAATCTTCTAATTCTATAGACTTTTCTTTGAATTCTTCTTCAAGATCCTCTTAAGAATCCTCTTCGGGGTCTTCTTCAGGGTTTCCATTAGGATCCTTATTAGGGTCCTCTTTAGGGTCCTTTTCAACATCATCAAGGATTACTACAATACTAGATTCCCTAGAAAATTTGAGTATTTCCCTATGATATTTTTCCATTTTTAACATCCCATTTTGAGAAAAAAGTAAAAGTTTCAGGTTTGACCAGTTGACCGAGTGTAGGTCCCACTTTGACTTTTTATGGGCGATATATTTTGGATTTGACCGTGGTACCATTACATAGAGCTCATCGATACGAGTCCGTAAACTAGTAGTATGCTCAATTCAGAGCTAAGAGCGTTAAGTTATGGTTAAAACAATTTGAGGGGCATTTTGGTAATTTTCAAAAAATTGTTAATTAAAATTGAAAAACTACAATTTTGCCATTCACCCCTAGCTCCAGCCATGCCCTCCCTAGTCTTTTCTCGTGCAGATGACCCGAAACCATGCCTTACTTCTCTTTGCAGGAAACAATCAATTTCTAACCAGTTTTGACCGGCAATCACCCAAAACTCGAAGCGGGCGACCTCATCTACCTAACCATACCGGTGATAGCCCATGGAACAGCCCAGATTTCTGAAAAACATGAAAAATTCGGTGAGTCTCTTTCTTCTGGATCACTGATTTTCGGTGAGAGTTTGGCGATGGGTAAACTCTTTTTCCCGTAATTTGGATCCTAGGAACCCAATTTCATCGTCAATTTGACTCAATTCCTTCTCGTTTGAACGGAATGAGGAAAATCCTCTTTGACCATGAGTTCAAGCTATTTTTCAGCCACCACCGGTGGCAATTGGCCAAGTTAAGTTGACTATTGTATTCTACATTCCTCAAGCTTCATTTTGATATATAATTTGCATATTATAGTTGAGTAATTGAAATTTGTTTAATTTTGAGCTTGATTTGGGATATTTTTTAAAGTTGGTGATAATTTTCGAAGCAATTAAGTTGCTAATGATTGTTAGGAGCTAATTCTAATACTGAATTTATTGGAATGTGGGCAATTATGGTTTCTGGATTTGAATTAGCTATGAAAAATGCAATATATATGACTATATGTATATATAGTAATGTATGTGTACATATATATATATGTATATATGAATGTGTATAGGTTGCGATGTTGAGGATAAATTTAAGTATAACAGGGCTTGTTCCCGTCGGTTGTAAGGACTTTTCAAGAGCAAGTTTTATTCGAAAGGTTATGCATTTATTTGGGTTAGTTACTGCTATTTCTACGAGCCAAAGATCATTTTCTTGAATTGATGGAAATGATAGTATTAATTATTTTATTGAAAATTTTAGACTTTTGACTTGTATATATGGTTCTTAGTGAGTACTAGGAATTCAAGGTTTGCTTTGAAGTTATATGAGAGTATTCAAGTGTCCAACGCAATTACATAAAAATGAAAATGTTGATGTTGTGCATATGAGGTTGTGATCGTGGGAAAGTTTGGGGAAAAAGTACAATTGGTTGCTTTTTGGACATTTTAATTTTACTATGTTATCTCTAGTAACTTTGTGGGAATTTATCCATATATTAAATATATGTAATTCATTTTTTATATATAATTATTTATTACTTGATATGAATTAATTACTCATTTAAAGTTATGTTGCATGTGGGTGGTTAAATGTTGAATATTTGGCATGGTATCCACGCTTATGAGCTTATAATTATGGAATGTTCGATTTTGGATTTCTATGAAAGTGATCTTGTTCTTGAAATTGTGATTGGTTGCCGATGTGAGGTAACATGGATTTGTGATTTGTACTTTGGGTATAATGAGTTGCTTTCTGGTTTTAGAGTGTGGAATGTTTTATGTTGCTTTTAGCTTTGGAATGAGTTAAATTGGGCAAATACTTAAGTATTTTTGTGTATAACCTTATCAAGAGAGTATTCTTGTCTATATGTTTATATATTTCAAGTATATTTTGGAATGAGTTGGCATGTTGTTATTATATAATGATTTGATTGTTCGTTTGAATATTATTCATGTTTAATCAGAAGGGATATTAGATTGTGATTGTAATTGGATTCCATACTTATTGGGAAGAAATATGGAATTGTTTAATTTTGGTCTATTAGTAATTTCGTGTTTGACAAGTTGTTACGAGCTTCATTTATGATTTGGTAATATTTGGTGTATAATTTATAGGCCTTTTAATTTGAACCTTACTTTTGACAGAGTTCAATATTATTTAAAAAATGAGTATTAATGGTGTGGTTTGTCAGTTTAATTGGGTTTTGAATATGAGTACGTATTTATTTTCAAAGTTTGTTTTAGAATATTCATGAACACACACACACACACACACACATATATTCATGAGAATGTGTTTTGCATATTTGAGTATTTATTTAATCATTTAGTACCATGTGGGTGTAGATAAAAGGTGTGTTGCTAAAACCTACTTGGGCAATGGGTTATGTAACATCCCGTTTCGAGAAAAATAATAAAATTTTCAAGTTTGACCAGTTTGACTTTTAGTGGGCTCGGAGTTGACTTTTTGTGTGAGTGTGCTATGGTTTTGACCGGGGTACCGTTGTGTAGAGCTAGTCGATACGAGTTCGTAGACTAGCAGCACGCTCGATTCGGAGTTAAGACCAAGAAGTTATAGTTAAATTTGTGTGAGTGGCAATTTGGTGATTTGGTTGAGACTGGACTTAAAAGGACGAAAATGCCCTCACCTGTCTTTTTAAAATTCCAGAAAATTCTGGAAAAAGGAGAATTTTTTTCCGGAGCCGACAGTCACGCAGCCACCCCGCGCCTCCTTTCTTCCGCCGGTAACGGCTGTTTCCGCCACCGGATCGGACCGGCTCCAACACGAAACTTGAAGCCGGCAACCTCCTCTTCCTTTCCCCACCGGTGGTTCGCCGTGAAACCACCTGGATCGCCGGAAATCGCAACAAAACCGAGAGCTCGTGAACAGTTTGAACAGTCGCGACACCACCTTTGGCCGGCCATATCTCATTGTTCCGGTGGAGTTAAGGAGAGTTCTTGGTACCGTTGGAAAGCTGGTGCGACGATCTACTTTTTGGTACCAAGTTTGACGCCGGAAACTGCCGGAGCACGCCGGAAAACCGCCGCAAAGTCTCGGAAAAACCACCCCGAGGCAGTCACCTTTCCGGCTAGATCTGCTCCTATCGCCGGCGAGTGGCACAACACAGCCACCACCATCGGACTCAGAACACGCCGGCGACCAGATCTGCACTTTTTCGAGCTCCGACGACCACCACACGCGCCCCACGCGCCGCCGTGACCGAGCCTCACGCGCCGCCGCCGTTTTGCTCCACCGCCTGCGAGTGGTTGCTCACCTCCCGTCCCAACGCGTTCCGGGGGTCGTGGGCAAGCTTGCTGTCCAGTCAATTTGACCCAGTTTCGTTCGGATTTGGAAACACCCAATTCCGGTTGAGGTCCGATCTTCCGGGATCGATTCCGATCAATTGCTACAACGAATCTTGAAATTGAAGGTAGTTTCTCGTTCCTTGCATCTTCAATTTCGTTTCGGTATAAAGTTTGTTGAAATCGGACTTGAAACGGAAAAATCCATTGAATTTAGGGATTTTTGCCGATTAAGGGCATTTTTGTAATTTTCGAAAATATTGGGATATTTTCGTAATTACTGAAAATGTTGGGCAATCTTAGTATTTAGTGTTTTAATCTTGTAGTTTGAGACTTAGAGGACTCCTTTGAGCCTTTGGATAGTTTTTGATAATTAAAAGATTTTTCGGTAAATTATTTTTAGGTGCTCGTGCACGTTCGAGGGCTGGACCGGAGATCCAGCAGGAGCACGCTTCAGACCAGTGAGTGCATTTATTTTCTAAATAATTTGGGGATATATGATATATTTGATTTCATTTCTATTAATTTGTTTTGATTGAATTTTCTTATGCATTTAAATTAAGATTATTAAATATGTTTTATGATGATTTAAATATTGCATGGGTTGATTTTATGATTTGATAGATTTCATTTTTATTGTGAAATTTGTGTTTTAATTGATTGTTTAGCGAATTTGAAATGTTTTGGAGATTTTACGATATTGTGGAAATTTGGTGATTTTAAAGAAAAATTATGGCTTTGTGAAATTTAAGAAAAAATTTTGGGGCAAATTTTTAATATGCGATATAATTGTTGCTTTTCATAAATTCTGTTAAATAAAAGATTTTGGAAAATTGTTTAAAATTAAAAGGATTTGCAAAATGGTTTTAAAAATAAAGGATTTGAAAAATTGATGATATCATGGATGATTTTATAAATGATTTTGAGGAGTACCACACTGTATCGAGATGTACCGAGTTATATGAGTTCTATGCGCGCTATTATTATTATTATTATTATATATGCCATCCTGTGCTGCGGACACGTGTCGAGAGAGAGATGATGAGGATCCTGCCATGACGGATTTGGGATGCCGATTCGTTGTGATGACTGAGCCCCCCTCCCCCGCCTGTGAAGCCGTCAGGACGCTAAGGGTCACACGGCACGATAGATGCTGTGGTACCGGTTGATTTT
>QANX01004975.1:0-34802 GCA_003254975.1 Ochetophila trinervis
TTTCTTCAAAACCATTCACTGTCAGAAGAATATAATATGTGCTAATTTTATGAAGTAACCCCCATTTATTAGCAGCTCTAAAAGGCGGCCAAAATGGTGGCTGATCATAGAGATTCTAAAGTCACACCCAACTTTATGTTTTTAAACTACTTGTTACTGTGCCCCCTTTGGTCTTTTTCTAAAATTTTGGTAGTTGGCCCCTGCTCCTTTTTGACTTTTCTTGTTCTTCTTTTTTAATTTATATTGTTTTTGTTACTTGCAAGTATAAAATTTTAATGGAAAGTAGTAGTTCTTTTCTTTTACTATTCTTTTCCCACTGGTGTGTAATTTTTGGAATTGCATTTGAGGTGTTTACTTGCAGGTATGATAATGGGGGCATCAGTCTCATCTGTGTGGTACAATCTGAGAGTTCCTCATCCAACAAAAGAAGTGCCTATTTTAGATTACGATCTTGCCCTTCTGTTCCAGCCAATGCTCATGCTTGGCATTACTGTTGGTGTGGCTCTGAGCGTTGTATTTCCTTACTGGCTCATCACCGTTCTCATCATTATTCTCTTCTTGGGTCAGTTGAAGACAATCATTTAGTTGAAATATATCTGCCAGATAAAGAGAACTGTCTGCTGATACGAAATGCTATGTTCTGTTCTTTTTTGATGTATTAGGAACTTCTTCAAGGTCCTTCTATAGGGCAACCGAGATGTGGAAGGAAGAGTCTATCTTAAAGGTCAGGCTTTTTTATAATTTGGATAGTTAATTTATGATATGCCAAGTTTTATATTGTTTCTAATTTCTCCAAATTTGGAATCTTTTGCAGAAAGAAATGGCCAAGCAGCGAGAAACTATAGTCAACTCTCGCGGCGAACGTAGGATAGCACATAGTATATTATGGAAAAAAACATATATATATATATATATATATAAATTTCCATGCAGTTTGGATATGGGATAGAAAGTTAATAGCTTTACTTTTGTAATTTGCAGTTCTAATCGATACCGAGTATGAGCCATTAGTTCCTAGAGAAGAGAAAACTACGATGGTGAGAATCCAAAAGCTTAGAATTTTTTCTGTTTCCCATTTTTAAATGTGAAAAGGAACTGAAGCGGTTAACATTGACATCTTTCAGCAAACACTATGTTTCAACCTCAGATGGAAAATGTTATTGGTGCTATTTGCTGTTTGGACTTCTTTCCTAGCTCTTCAAGTCCTAAAGGCAAGTCACTATCTTTTCCTCCCTTCACAGCCTCTTTCTGTCTCTCCTAATTTTATTTTATTTTCCTAATATTGTTGTATTGAATTGCAGAATAATACTAAGGTTTGTAGTGTATGGTATTGGGTCCTCTTCTGCCTACAGGTAAATAAAAGAAGCTTAGCCAATTGATTGTTACAAGTTGACTTATAACTTCTACACATATTGTGGGGTAGCCCTTTTATTTCTGTCACTGTTTCAGTTCCCAATTGCACTTGGATTGTTTGGATATGAAGCAGTCAAGTTGTACAAAGAGCACAAGAAGAGAATGAGTGCAGGCAACACAGAATCTATATGCGAGGCTTCGATTGCTTGGACAGCAAAGCACCTTGCATTTTGTGCACTCTGTGGCATTTTAGGAGGCACTGTTGGAGGCTTATTGGGCTCTGGTGGTGGATTCGTTCTTGGTCCTCTTCTATTAGAGATTGGTGTGATCCCCCAGGTATAATATTAGCATAGTTGGCTTATTGACATCCATTAGGCAAAATTAGCTATTTACCAACACCTCCCAGTGGAACTGCATTTACTTTTGCATTAAATCTGCTCTTGTTTTATACAGGTTGCTAGTGCCACAGCGACATTCGTGATGGCATTTTCATCGTCCTTATCAGTCGTGGAGTTCTACCTTCTCAAGCGGTTCCCTATTCCCTTTGGTACCTCTCAATTTCTAGTTTCCTTTTTTCTTATAACTTATTCCTTGGATTTTCACTCTTATCCTCTAATACAATTTCTTATATAAAATTCTTTTGCAGCTTTATACCTCTCATTGGTATCTGTCTTGGCTGGGTTTTGGGGACAGTGTCTTGTAAGAAAACTGATAACAATTCTTAGGAGAGCATCACTCATTGTGTTCATTCTTTCTGGTGTCATCTTTGCCAGTGCTCTCACAATGGGTAAAACCAATCTGATGAACCTAAATTCAATGTTTAACATTCATTATGTTATATCAGATCATGTAATGTTATAGCTGAATGGTTTGTTTATTGTATTCTGGAAATTTTTTCTCAGGTGTCATCGGAATAGAGACAAGCATCCGAATGATAAACAACCATGAATTTATGGGATTCTTAGGTTTTTGTAGCAGTCAGTGATCTCTAGTAACATTGTGGAGTGAAGACAGCGAAAAGTGGAAGAAATTCTAAGAAAATGCAAAATAATAAAAATGGATAGAAAGTTTTTACATTCATAGTAAAGAAAAAGGTTTGGAAAGTGTTGGCCAATAGCTTGTTGACCAACCCTGAAAATAAGATCGGTGTATGAAGCAATAAGACATGGTGTGTTTTTTTTTTTTTTTTTTTTTTTTTTGGGTGAATTGAAAGTGTGTGATTCATTGGTGTACTAGTTGTTAAAGGTTATATGTTAGCTACTGGCTAACTTCACCCTTCAAACTCTTTTGTCTTAATTTATATAATTCAAATATTCATATCATTTCCTGTGTTGGTTATTTTTCATTTTACAGATCTTGTTATATAAAAATGTGCATTTTCTTGTGGTATTGCATTTCTTTTGTCGGTTCAGGAATTTGCTGGCAAAACTACATGCTTTTCAGTTTCCAGCAAAGATATTATGAACTATAAAGCAAAAATGCATTGCAGGCCTAAAATGGGTGGATCCCATGAACGTGTGGCACACAAGAGCTTGTTGGGGACAAGGATGAAAATATCAGTATTGACGGAAATATCGATATTTTTTATAAAATTTCAGCATATGCTTATTTATTATATACTTTATCAATTTAACTATAAAAATTGAAAAAATATTGAGTGAAAATTATATTTATCATAATTAAGAAGTTTATAATATTCGCTGATAAAAACAAAAATATTATTAATTAAGTAGTGAATTATTCATTAATCACAATAATAATACAAGTTTATAATTACTTAAATATAAGTTAATACCACATAGAATTTTTTGGTGGTTGAAAATTTTCACTCTCTTCCTCATCCTCATTTCTAGTTGTGTATTGAGAGAAATATTGATCAAAAAATACGTCTCCTTAATAATTTTGCATGTAATTGTTAACAAGCCAACCATATGGATCTAATATTTCATGCGATTGTCTTTGCAGATAGTCATAATATGGATATGGCGGTGATTGACTTTGTTCATAACTATTAGCCCCTGAAGAATGAGTTTGAGAATGTATCCATGAGTTATTACTTGATGACATTCCATAACCATCCATGAAATAAGAGTTATAATCACTTTCAATCCTCATTGATCCAAAATTTGTAGAAAAAAATTCATATTCTTGTTGTGAAATAAGGGTCATTATTTTTTTTTATTGAAGACTAAATGATGGATGTCTGATTCTTTAACATGAGCAATTATATTTGTAAGAAAAAATGATTACAATATAAAACAATAATACAATTTTATAATTGTAGATAATTTATGTGATAAATCATATAAGTATAAGAGCTAATAAAGAAAAATATAATGTTAAAACAATTAGGTTGCTTTGATTGGAGTTGGAGACTAACTTTTTATATATATACACACACACACACACAAAGGCACCTGATCAGGTTCCCTTAAAGAATTTGATTTCACGCTTTTTGCTAACGCCTAACGTCTAACGCCAAAAGGAAGGAAGGCTAGAAGAAGGAAGGGAACGCACCGTTTCAACTAATGCAGAGCTCAGTCAAACGCCAAAATTAAAATTGAAAATTACCCGATCAAATTTGAAAACGCACCGTTTGGTAAAAATTGCAATCCCTTTACTCAGGTGCAGCCAAAATCAAAATTGGAGAAATCGGCCCTCGCACACAGAGGATGAGAACATCAAACCAGAGGAGGAGATCATTGAACGCAGCCTTCGGCCGAGGTTCCCTTTCTGCACCTGTGTCGGCGGCACCACCGAAGGCATCAGAAACCCTCTCACCACCGAAGGCATTGGAAACGCTCGCTCCACCGAAGGGTTCCTCTGCACCGGCGGCCGCATTTCTACACCAGTCGGCGGTGATATTACCGGAGGTTTTACATGTTATAAGCATATTGGTGTTGTCTGTCAAATTTAACAAGGGCCTCAAGGTTCTGCTGTTGAGTTTATCTTCTGGACTTCAGAAAGCAAGAACTTCATCTTATAAAATCAGATGTTATGTTGGTCTCGCTAGATTTAGTCCTCTATTCATCTATCAAACATTAAGTGTCATAGTTTTATCATGTACTGTCAAGATCTTGCCCTCCCTAAGAAGAAAGTTTTTTGAGATATTTCTGTATATTTATATTTTTGTTCGAAAATGTATCAAGTAATTTGGTAGTTTTGATTCTTTTGAAGATCATAGAAATTTAAAATCCTGAAAGATTATAATTATAGTGACATTGCTTCGCTTTACATCTTCCCAATTCCAAGTGATGAAACTATTCATAATTCCTTACAATATGGCTTCTTCTTTTATGTATCCATACGGTACGATATATATGTTGTTGTATTGTAGGTACTTTGTAAAATTTATGCACAGCAAATGGTGTATGGTAATGCTGCCCATCATAAAGGGTTTGACAAGATTCTGCCTTTTAGATATCTGGCATCTCACAAGATTAACAGAGAAGATGGAATATTTGTTATTTCGAAGAATCAAAACTGATGGAAAATTGTTCAATCTAAATCAAGTGATAATCCGTTTTGCCATTTTCATTTTCAATTTTTTATTTTATTTTATCTAAAATTGTAACTTTTCTTGTGTTGGATTGAGCCTAGGGGTGTACGCAGGTTGGGTTGGCCGAGTTTTTTTAAAAAAATCAACCCAACCCATAGAGTGCGGGTTGGGTTGATCGGGTTAGTCGGGTTAATTCATCTTTAATTTCATCTAAATTAATTTTTTAATAAATTGAATTTTAATTAATAACTTAACTTCATTCCGTTTTATTTTTACAAATATAAATTGCATGAACTATTATAAACTATTATAATGCAAAAAAATAAACTACAAAAACTCTTTACAACATTAAAAATATAAATTACAATCCATATCCATATCCAACTGAATTTAAAAAATAAATTGTCTTAAATTAAAACAATTAATGTCAAACTAAATTATAACAAACAATCCATAAGCAATAGAAGATAAAAAAAAATAATGTCTCAAATTTTGACACCAAACAAAAAAGAAAAGCATGTTTTTTCAATACAAAATAAAAAGGGATGAGTTTGATCCAAACAAATAAAAAGCATGTTACAACTCCAAAGCTTGATCCATCAATGGCTTCCAAGATTGATCAAGTTTCAGGATCAATAACTATATGGGATGAGTTTGTATCTACAAGGAAAAAAAAAACAAAGTATTTAAAAAACATAATATGTAACAATCCATATGTTAATATGAAACACAATGAATATTAACATGCTCAATTGCAGAAAATCCTCAATGAACAATAGAAATATCAAAAAATACAGTGAATTCATGAAATCAAAGTGAAATATTAAAATAAAATTTTGAATTGAAAAAGTTATGGAGTTACCTGTCTCAAGATCAACACAAAGAGCAAAACATTCATCATAAGTTCGACTATCCAATGTCAATGGTATTGACCGAAGCCAATTTTGAGAGCAAATCAAAGCTTCCACCATTTTGGGAGTGAGAGAGCTTCGATAAGGATCCAAAATGCGTCCTCCGGTGCTAAAAGCTGATTCAGAAGTCACAGTAGACAATGGGACAGCAAAGACATCTCGAGCAATAGAAGATAAAACTTTGTACTTTGTGGAATTCAATCTCCACCAATCTAACAAATCAAATCCCCGATTGTCGTAATCTTCTATAGGCTCTCTTAGATACTTATCAACTTCATTTTTTATTTCAGATGAGGTATTCACTCTCATTTTCTTGTACTCCAAGTATAACTCATCGTCATTATCATTACAATCCTCATAAGCTCTCAAATTGGATTCGTTGATATTATTGGAAGATTGAGTACTAGTTGGTGTTTCACCATTTACACTTCTAAAATAAAATTCAAACAACCTTCCCAAAGTCTCTTTCACTCTAATAATCATTTGTCCACACTCAACACTTGAATACAATTTACCAAAGCTATACATCATGTAATCAAGTTTGAACCGGGGGTCAAGAATAGCAGCAACAAATAACAAATTGTTGATCTTATCAATCGTCCCCCAATACTTGTCACATTTAACCTTCATATTTATAGCCATAGTGCTCAAACTCACATTGTTTTCCAAACTAAACTTGTTCAACTGTTGCTGAATTTTACAAAACTCTCTCAAAAATAAGTGAGATGTGACTTGTAAAGACCCACTAAACTTCACAGTAATGTCATAAAAACTCTTCAAAAATTTAATAAACAACTCAGCATCATCCCAATCTTTTTCAGTAGGAGGATAATCCTCAAAATAAGTAAGATAAAATGCATCATCTTCCTCCATTCTAGCAAAAGCTTTTTGGAATGTAATTGCACTTTCCAACATTAAATAGGTGGAATTCCACCTAGTTGCGACATCCATACATACAAACTTTTTAGACTCTATCTTTTCACTCTCAACACAAGCTTTAAATTGCGTCAACCTTGATGGGGAAGATCTAACATACTTCACTGCACGACGAATGCGATCAATTGACGTATTATGCTCCTTTAATCCTTCTTTCACAATCATGTTAGTGATATGAGCACAACAACGCAAGTGGATAAACTCACCATCCAAGACACAACCATTCCAATTATTCAATCTTTTTTTAATGTATGCAACGACAGTGTCATTTGCCGATGCATTGTCCAAAGTAATTGTAAAAATCTTCTCAATTCGCCACTCAATCAAACTACTTTCAATTAATTTACCAATTGTCTCTCCTTTATGATTAGGCACTTGACAGAAATTTAATATTCTTTTTTGCAACTTCCACTCACTATCCACAAAGTGAGCTGTGATGACCATATAATTGATGGTTTGGATCGAAGTCCATGTGTTTGTGGTTAGACTAACTCTTATTGAGTTGCTCTTGAATAAATTTTTCAATTTTATCTTTTCATTCAAATAAAGTTGATACACATCTCTAGCAATTGTAACTCGAGATGGTGGATCAAACTTTGGACAAACCACACCACAAAAGTCTCTAAATCCCTCTCCTTCTACAAATGTAAAAGGCAATTCATCCCTTATTATCATCCTAGCACATGCAGCCCTAGCAGCTTCTTTATTAAATGCTACAGCAACAAGATTACTACCACCACATTCACCATCTTTTCCACTTCTAAAAGAGAGTATCTTTTGACTTGTATCTATTTTCCTATGTGGGTTTCTTTTACACTTCTTAAGATGGTTCCACAAAGTAGTAGTCCCACACGATCTACTACCACATGCATAATCTCTAGTACAATAATTGCATTTGCACCTATCAGTTCCATCAATTCTAGTAAAATGTAACCAAATCTCAGAAACTTTTACAGGTTTTCTTTTACTGGATGATGGAAGCTCATGAGAAAGAGGTGGTGGTGGCGGCGGCATATCAGACATCGTCTCCGTCTCCGATGTGTTACATGCACTTGCTTCCGGAGCACATATCGTCGATGTGCTTGATTGAACTTCAAATTCATCCATCTAAAACATTAAGTTTAAAAAAAATTAAAAACATTAAACATTAAGCAAAATCTGAATTATATGCAATTATTAAACATTCTGTCACTACACAATCTGTACCCGATGCTCACAATCCATACATACAAACTCACAATTCCTTCCTCACAAATCAAATATGTACCCGATGCTCACAATCCATACATACAAACTCACAATTCATTCCTCACAAATCAAATTCGTTCCTCACAAATCAAATATGTACCCGATGCTCACAATCCATACATACAAACTCACAATTCCTTCCTCACAAATCAAATCTGTACCCGATGCTCACAATCCATACATACAAACATTAAGGAAAGTCAAAACAGATTGAACATCACAAATCAAAGCTGAATGAGGTGAGCTTTTCACCTGAGAGGGGGCGGAGCAGTCGGGCAATCCGGAGGGGGCTGGAGCTGGCGGAGCAGAGGGGGAGCGGGGCATTCGGGAATCACTCGGGCTTGGGGCTGGAGCTGAGAGGGGGGGCGAGGCTGGAGCTGAGAGAGGCTGGAACTGGTGGAGCAGAGGAGGGGCCGGGACCCGAGCTGGAATTGGCAGTCTCGGGGTCTCGGGAGTTGGGAGAGATGGGCGGCAGAGGGGGGGAGGGGACCGGAGCTGGAACTGGTGGTCTCGGGTGTGGCTTGACCGCTTGAGAGTTGGGAGAGAGGGGTGGCAGAGGGGGACGGGGACCGGAGCTGGAAGGAAATGGGCCAAATGGCAGTCTCGGGAAGTTGGGAGAGAGGGGCGGCAGAGGGGGGTGGGGACCGGAGCTTGCCTGACTTGACTGACGAATGGAAAGCAGAGGAGGGGCGGCAGAGGGGGGCGCTTAAGTTAAGGAAAAGCCATAGATTGAATGGAGGGGGGCGCAACGAGTTCAGCTGCTCGGGGAAAGGGGTGGCGCATCTCGGGGAATCTTAGGCAGAGCAGAGGTGTGTTAGTGTTAGGGCATATCCGGATTTTTTTTTTTAATATGGATGCGGGTTGGGTCGGGTTACCCGGGTTTTTTATTATCCAACCCACAACCCGACCCGACACCTGCGGGTTAAAAACTATTTAACCCAACCCAACCCAAATATTCGATTTTTTCAGTGGATTGGTTTGGTTCGGGTTGGGTCGGCTGGGTTGGGTCGGGTTTGCGGGTTTTTGTACAGTCCTAATTGAGCCCATGAGGTCCATTTTTGGCTGTATTAAAGTCCTGGCCTTCCACTTAGTTCCATCTTTTATCTTTTTCTTTGTTGGCAAGCTATTCTCCAAACATTTATTGCTAAAAAAAATCCCAGGATTTTCGTTGTTGCCACTCTGCCTGTTGATGCAATAGAATCGTTAAAAGATATTTTCATGGACCTACAAAACTATGTACTATTACTTCCCAATGAGAGTTAAGAGATTAATTTATTGATGACAATGACAGGAACTTCCTTACAAAGCGATCCACATATATTTTTCTGAGTAATGAAGTTTGGTTGTTGTATTTGAACTTTACCGGGTAAGGAGAATGCATTATATACTAAACTAACTACGGTCCACTGGGAAAGTCCGGCTAACACATTATAGCAAAGAAGAGACAAGGAAGGATTGCTAAAGAATCCGAATTTGGGCATATATTGGAGCTCGAATTCACGGCTGTTAACATTCGCCACATACGCACCGTTTTGGAAATGAAATCATTTTTGACAAATTAAAATCGATTTTGACTTGCTGCACCGATAAGTCCATAAACGCACCGTTTTCACATCTGCCATTTACATCCCATTTCCAAAACATAGCCCCCACCCAAATCAAACGCAGCACCTCCTTCCCCACGAAAACAGCGGCACAAGTTGGGCTTCTAACAGCAAGGTGAAGCCAATAGCACCTGGCAGCTCTGCACCACAGGCTTCCACACGAAAACTCCTTGGCTTCTTCCGCACCTCCTCTTCTGAACTTTTCTTCCTCTTCTAAAGCTTTGGATAAAAATGGTAGTTTCGAAAAAACCTCAAATCAGATAAATAAAAATTGAGCAGATTTTGAAAAAAAGGAATTTTTCTATTTTTTTATTTTTATTCTCGACAAATCCAAATATCCTTTGCAAAATTTCAAAAACCCAACTTCCCTCCATTATTTCTCCATCCATCTCTTCAACAAATCCAACCAGAAAAATCCACCAAAAAAGAATAAACTTGGTCGTTGGATTGGTCAAAGAGGATCCAAAACTGGTACCAATGAAGCCACATATGAAGATGACAGTTTCCAAGAAAAACTCATTATGTACAAATAAAGGTTTAACAAATTTTAAAGAAGGGGCTTTCCATTTTTTTTTTCTTTTTCCGTGAATTCAATTTGAATCCGATTTTGGTTTCTAATGCCCACCTGTAAACCATTCCATCACGCTATCTTTCTCATGTGTTGCCCACATTTCTCATCCTGTTTGTTTGTTTTTTAATTATATAATTTTTTTCATCTTTTATTTTCATTTTGAATTTGATTATGAACCTCTATCTCTTTCTATCTTGAACAAACATAAATTTCTGCATTTATTCTTATCCGAGGAGTTGCAGAGGAAGCCGAGGAGTTTTCATGGGGAAGCCGTGGTGCAGAGTTGTCGGGTGCTACTAGCTAATTCACCTTGCTGTTGCAGTGCCGTGCTGTCGAGGAAGCCCGACTAGTGCCGCCGTTTTGATGGGGAAGGAGGTGCCCGGAGTAAGGCCAACTGGTGCAGCCATTTTCGTTGGAGAAGGAGGTGCTGCGTTTGATTCGGGTGTGAGCTACGTTTTGGAAATGGAATGTAAATGGCGATGTGAAAACGGTGCGTTTATGGACTTATCGGTGCAGCAGGTCAAAATCGATTTTAATTTGTCAAAAATGATTTCATTTCCAAAACGGTGCGTATGTGGCGGACATTAACAGCCGTGAATTCGGGCTTCAATATATGCCTGAAATCGGATTCTTTAGCAATCCTGTGTATATATATATATATATACACCACATTATGGCGCTCGGCAAGTGAGTTTTTTTTTTAACCAAACATTCTCAAATGTTAAAAAATTCAAAATTTAAAAAAAAAAAACTAAAAGAAAAGTTTAAATAAATAAAAAAACCATAACATACTCAATTATGTTAAAACTCATGTGTAAGCTTGCATAGAGAAGAAAAAGTGAGATTGAGAAAGGTGTTAGAGTGAACATCATATGTAACAGTGATTTTGAAATAAATATTTTTTTTTGATGTATATTCCAAATATTGATCTTAATAACTAACAACATTTCAAGTTCTCTTGCATATTAAGTTTTCGTGGGAACCAAATGAAAAAAAAGAAGGTAAAAAATTGATATAGATGGAATGCACTCGAGCAAAGAAAGGAAAAGAAGACGACACAAGAGGAGGCAACAAATAAGAGATTTAGCTACCTGAGAAGGCAATCGCTCTAGGCTTCGTCTCTGCCTCCTCCATTTCTCCACGCTTACTCTGCTCTGACACGCAACCTCTATGCAAAGCCTCATCAATTGGCTCTCCTTCTCCATTCGTTATCAATTCAATCAACCTTTGTCTCTTTCCTCTTTCTCAGATCTATTGAAGCTTTGAGCTTTGAATCATGGTCAAAGAAGCTCTGCTCCCTAATAATATATTCTTCATCTTCCCATAGATCAAATAACATAGAAAATTGCTCTATTAGGGCACGAAGCTTTTGTAATTAAATCGGGGAGGTTGTAGGCCAAACAGTAAGCTTTCGTAAATTTTAATGGGGTAAATTGCTCTGTTAGGGCAAGAAGCTTTCGTAATTTCTCAATCAGGGAGGTTGTAGGCTAAAAGCTTCAGTGTCCTTCACGTCCACGTGCATCTCGCATGAGAAATTGAATCAAATATCTTCAATTTATGCCCGTTAATTACTTCTGTTTGTCGGGAATGTTATAGACCTCACGTTAAGTTTTATAGCACTCCTATATATATATATATATCCCACATTATGGTGCTCAATATGTGAGTTTTTTGTTGTTTTTTTTTTTAACCAAACATTCTCAAATGTTATAAAATTCAAAATCTAAAAAAAGATTTAAAAAAAATGTTTTAAAAAAAACGTCATAATATACTCAATTGTTGTGTTTTATATCGCAAATTTTTTTTTATTTTTTATTTTAAGGCTCAACAATCTCAAATGCTATAAAGCTAAAAGAAAAACATAAAAAAAATCCAAAAAAAAAAAAATCTACCTATCAAGTGCCCACCAAACGAGTTTTATATCATTTCTCTATTTATATATGTATATATATATATATAGAGTCCTGCTAAGGCACCCGATCGGGTTCTTTAGCGAGACCGAATTAACTTTTTCAAAACGGAAGGAAGGAAACGGAAATGCGGGAAGTCAAAATCAGTCTTGGTCAAAATGCGGGTCAAAATGCGGGTCAAAATACGGGTCAAATTGTGGGTCAAAATTGAAATCAAAATTCGGAAGGAATATGACACGCACCGTTTGATACCCTACATTTCAAACACTATCTGGTTCGTGTAAATTTTTATTCGAGGTTCCCGTTCGTTCGGCCTTACTCTGTGGTTCCCGTTTAGACATCAAACCAGAGGAAGTCATCGCCGGTGGGAGATCGTCGAACGCAACCACCAGTCGGCCTTACTCCGGCGACATCTGGCTCGTGGTTCCCTTTCTGCACCCGTTGGCGGCGAAGCCAAGAGCCAACGGAAACACTCGCACCACCGAGCCTACCTCTGCACCACCAGAGCCTTCCTCTGCACCAGTCGGCGGCGATATTACCGGAGGTATTTCCAAACTTTTGAAGTGAACGGATTTAGGGTTTAGTTTCCCCTAATCCGTGATTACTGCAGACTACTAGCATTTTGTTTTATGATTGCTACTTAAATTGATTACATTTCTTTTGCTTTGTTTTAGAATGTGTTTTGAATCAATTGCTTCTGCCTTTGTAATGCTAAATTTGATGATGATTATTGTCTTGTCTTGCTTATGATTTCCCATAAACCAAATGTTGATTAGTAGCCAAAATATAGATTTGAGAGTCCCATAAAGATGAAAACAAAAGGAACACACATCTTTTGTTTTTGTTTTGGGGGAATAGAACACCCATCTCTTTTAGATCTTATTCCATCTTCTAAATTATATAGTATATATTTTTATTATATATGGGATACCAAGATATTCTTTCTTGGGAAAACAAGTTGGTCAGAGACAAATTCACAAGGATCCCACTCCACTTTAAATTATACCATACTGGCTTTAAGCCTTTAAGATGTTTCTCAGAACTTTTGTGTAATATCCTAATCTTCTTGAGAAGCATTTTCTATTTATTTCTCTGTTTTCTAAGGGAATAAATTACTAAATAAACACCACTGCAATGAGCTTGTAAAAGCATTGGTTGTTCCATTAGAAGAACACCTTGTAAATTTTTACATACAAGCTGGCCTTGCTAGCATCCAGATTAAAAAAATCCCTGTCTTATTTGTATAAAAAGTACTGAAACTTCCTTTCCAGACAAAACTGTAAAAATGATTTTCTTTTTTCCTATTTGAGTTTTTTGTGTAAATCATATACCTTAATCCATTGTACAATGATAGCTACGATAAAGGATACAAAAATATCATATAATATAAGTAAAACAAACTACATATACATTCAAAAAACTCTGTAAGAAGAACTTGGCTATTGATGGACATAATAGCTTGTCCGAACTGGAAATGATCTTTTGTGCAAGGAGTTGAAATAGTTCCAAAGAAAGAATCTGTCTGTCTGCAATTCTAAACATCCTCCGACAAGCTTCTGCTTGTAATATATATACCAAATTGTTTATCTACTGGATATCATCACCAAAATTGGGTTTTTTGTGGTGTTACAGTTGTAGTTATTTGCATGGCCTATTTATAACCAAGATTCTTCATGTACACCAAACATAGCCAGTCATATAATAAAATATTATAAACTAATTACTGAAGATAATATATAATATGAAATAAGTCAAATATATAAACTAATTACTGAAAATACTGGTACAAGTAACAAAGCCATGGTTTTTGAGTTTTGACACTTTTCTCCCTTTTCTTCCATTCTTTAATTATTGCTAGTTACTTGTTTCCCCCGTGAATATGCTAATCACTGCTAGTTACTTGTCATTTCAATAAAAAGTTTGTATTTTTTATCAATATTATTGCATTTCTATGGCAACCTTATTATTTGGACATCTAGTGGTTCTTGTCAACTTTGTTATTGACTATCTTAAATATAATTCATAGAGGAATGGAAGAATCTAGATCTGCAAGTCAAATTTTTACTCCACATATTGAGGATGAAAAGAAACCCAAATGGTAATTTATGGTAAATTATGATCCTTTTTCATGAATGTAAATTATGATAATTTGCTTATATACTATAAATTACGATTTACAGGATTGTCATTTTTTATTAGATTTTCCCAAGAGGCAATCAAGTGCAAGAGATGGAGATATGCTAGTTGTTTCAGAAGTGAAGAGATGAAGATGACAATATTTTCGGATTTATTCTTTTTTGTGTATTGCGGTGAAGATGGTAGATTTGATAGGTAGATCATATCTTGTTGTGAATGTAAGGTTGGACTGATTTTAGCCATATTGAAGCATATGTGAGTGCTTGATGAAGATTTTAAATATTGTTATACATTTTGGTTGTTCATGATGCTTAAACATCTCAAATATTTTCATAGAACATTGGCATTTTACTTTGTGTAGTGCATTCATAAAAAAATGATGAATTGAAATAAGATTATTTTAGTTATTAACATCAAATTTCTCAAAATTAACCTTAAAGTCAAAATCAAATTAATCAGTTATTTAGTATTTATGAGCTAATTGACTTAATCTAATTCGATAGTACCCCATAGAAATGCAAATACATGAAGGAAATCAATTGGTCCATTGTCTTTTTCATTTTGACCCAAATAAAAGTCTCTTTGTAGCTGGATTTTGCTGAACCTTTGAATTATTTTCATTGGCCACTACATAAGGAGTAGGTGCTTCTCATATATACATTGCAATGTTTGACAAATCTCTGTGCATAAAAGGAAACAAAGAAGAGCAACGAAAATAAAAATCCCAATATAGACAAAGGATAAAAACAAAAATAGGTATTCTATATCTATCAAGTACTCAATCTGATACATTCTGAACTTTAGTTTTAAATAACAAGATGTACAGTCTCTTTGTAGCTGGATTTTGCTGAACCTTTGAATCATTTTCATTGGCCACTACATAAGGAGTAGGTGCTTCTCATATATACATTGCAATGTTTGACAAATCTCTGTGCATAAAAGGAAACAAAGAATAGCAAAGAAAAAAAATCCCAATATAGACAAAAGGATAAAAACAAAAATAGGTATTCTATATCTATCAAGTACTCAATTTGTTGCTTTCTGAACTTTAGTTTCAAATAACAAGATGTACAATTTCTCCATTGAAAAATAAAGGAAACAACCAGTTGAATGTGTCACAAATGACCCAAAACTTGAACCAACAATGCAATGGCATGCAGGGCCATACACCTTGTCAAACTCTTACATGAAAAGCACCACATGATTATCATTAGCTTCAAGTTAAAAAAAAAAAAGAATAGTAAAAATAGAGAATTGAATAAGGATTTGATTATTATTTTAGCACCATATGATCAGGAGATAGACTTGGTGATTTGTACTATTTTTAATAATATTTTCACATGGGCTGATAGAAAAATCATTGATATTCCAGTACTAGTCGCAATTTGCAATTGGACAACACAGGAAATAAGTTTGGTTTTGAATTGTGTTTAGATCTCAGATCCAAAGTTCTATTATGAAATCTTCTGAATGAGAAACTTTTGGTCAGTGTGGCTGATGAGTGGCCCCAGACATAACCATATTAAAAAGAGAGAGAATGATCCACACTTAATTTCTACTGTGATTTGAATTTTTTTCCAGAATCAAAACCAAGAAAAGGAAAAGAGATAGAAAACAGAATCCCCTAAAGAGCCATGTACTTGTTGTTTCTATATGGGGTTTCCACAATCAAACGCCAATCATCCAAAAAAATAGAACACCCAAGAAAATAATTGCATAAAAAAAAATAACACCTTTTTTTTTCCAGCTTGGCATGATCACAAATAGATAACAGTAACTAATTCTAGATCACATTACCATAATGAACAGAGTGTGAAAACAGTAATTTCTAAACCCCAATATTGACAGAGATAGTAATGCTTTTTCTTTACAGAAAAAAAAAATCCAACAAACATCCATATGAATATGAAACATTTACCTTTTTCATATTAAAAGCCATGAGCTTTGCACTAAACTTCTCCAAGCTATCATAAGTTCTTCTACAACATCTGAAAGCATAAAGTTGCATGAAATCAGGCATGTCAGAAAACTAACACTAAATTAATCAAAATCCGTGTAATTTAAAAACAGCAGGCTTCACCTCCAACCTAAAGCTGAAAATCTGGGACCAAATAGAGACAAGCTTAAACACTCAGAAAGTTTATTATCAAAACAAATTTTTTTTCGCAAACAAAGAATGGGAAATAAAGGGGTTTATTAGAACTCTTTTAATAATAAGCAATGGAAGCATAAAATGAATTTATGCAGCTTCTTGCTAACCAAACAATTAATCAAGTGCATAAACTCAAATAATAGTCATAAGCTTTGTAATCCTCCGATGAGACATTTCATCAAACGTCTGGTAAGACTACCAAGCTGAAGTGGAGGGAATAGAAAGTAGAGGAAGAATATAAATTATCGTACAAATACATCCGGCAAACGGAAAACGATGGGAAGCGACGGAGCTCACTGATTACTGGTGCAGAGCCGCCAACTGGTGGGTAAGGAGGTGCAGAGGAAGCCCGTGGTGCCTTCGCTGCTGACTGGCTCTTGGCTTCGCTGCCGACTGGTGCAGAGGAACGGGAAAGCAGATGCCGCCGACTAGTGCCGCAGTTATCGTGGGGAAGGAGGTGCCCGGAGTAAGCCCGACTGGTGGTTGCGCTGAATTCGTGTGTGAACAGCTTCCCCCTGCGTTTGCGATTTGGATCGGTAATGCAAATGCCATTTCGAAGCAAGTTTTTCCCCAATGTTACAAACAATGCGTTTTTAAAAGCCAGCAATTTTGACCAGTTGTATTTCTTCCGTTTTTAAACGATGCGTGAATTTGTGCGTGTTAAGGAACCCGAATTCGGGTGCCTTATCATTCCCCTGACTACTTCTATAATAAGGATATTTTTATTTTAATAAAATAAAAATTATCATTAAAAATATATTTTTAGTAACAACTCTAAAAATATTATCACTAAAAATAAATTATGTATGACAAAATTTCAAATTTGTTACTAATAATATATCATTAGTGACAATCCTTATTTTAATAAAGTAAAAATATTTTTATTTTAGAATTTTTCATATATATATATATATATATTTATAAATGCTATAATGTGCGACATTGCTCATCATTTGATGGGCAACTTCCTTTACCATAAAAAAAATATATATATATACATATATATTCCTTTTATGGCCCGTTATAGTTTTCTACCAAAATTATCACTAATAACACACATATATATATATATATATAGTAAGCAGTATTTTTGTTATTAATAATATATTTTAGCGATAAAGAGTTTATTGATAACATTTTATGAGTGGCAATTCTCATATTAAAAAAAAATTACATACATAGGGTCTACCTATTGTGCGGTTATCCGCACTAAATATTGTAGTAATGATATGTTAGTAACGAGAAATCTTGTTTGCATTACCACTTCAAATCATTTAATGTCAAACATTAAAAGTTTCAAATACTTTAATGTTAAGTGTCAGTGAGCTGGCAAATTATTATACTTGACATTAAACTACTTGAAGCTTTTAATATTTGACATCAAATGATTTTAGTTTCATACAAGTTTTTTCTTGTTTTGTGGGGATCTGATTCTTGGAGTTTAATTTTTAAAAAATTAATTTTCTTTCTGTAATGTTTGATTTGTGATAAGAATTTGAAATTTTAAAGTAATTAATTAAAGTAAATTATTTTTTTGAAAAAAAAAATTCACATAACTAGTAACCTATAGAATCTTAAAATGACATACCCATATGTGCTGAAACAACTTTTCAAAATACTTTATTAAAATTTGAGAATTTAATTCCATGAAAAAGATTTTACTCTCCTAAATGATTTTGATTTTCACCAACTTTATCAATTACAAAACAAGGTCTGATATAAATTCTATTTATGTAGTTTAGCCTCAAAGCCCAAAGGCATCAACTTTTTTCGGAAAAAAAAAATATCAAGTTATTTATACGGATGTCCACTGCTGAAGGTTGTTGAAGAAAAGAAGTGTCTTGGATTAAAAGTTTAATATATTTTAAAAAAGTTAATGAGTTTAATAAAATTGAAATATTTTAAAAGAATTTTATAGAATCCTATATAGTGTTTAATGGAGTTTTGTGAGATTTTTATTATAGATTTTGATTGATTTTGATAGAATTCAAATGATTTTATAATGTTTTTTATATAATTAATATTGTAACATTCCGTTTTGAGAAAAAAAATAAAATTTCAAGTTTGACCAGTTTGACTTTGAATGGGTTCAGAGTTGACTTTTTTGTGTGGTTATATTTCAGTTTTGACTTTGGTACCGTTGCGTAAAGCTTGTCGATACGAGTCTGTAGACTAGTAGTACGTTTGATTCGGAGTTAAGACCAGGAAGTTATGGTCGTTTTAGTGTGAAGGGCTTTTTGGTAATTTGGCAAGGACTGATATTTTTGGATGAGAAATGACCATTTTGCCCCTGTCTTCATCTTTTAAAATCTGCCAAAAATCTGGAATTTTCCAGCCCAAACCCGATCACCTCCCCTCTCCCACTTTCACCGCGCCCCTCCTTCCCACGCCGGCAGCTGCCACACCATGGCCGGAGTTGGCCGACCACCACCCCTAGATCGAAGCCGGCAACCTCCTCTTCCTCCCTGTACTGGTGGTTCACCGTGAAACGACCCAGATCGCCGGAAATTTCAGCGAGACCGAGAGCTCGTGCAGCCCGTGCACTGTTGCGACACCACATTTGGCCGGCCATATCTCACTGTTCCGGTGAAGTTAGGGAGCGTGCTTGGTACCTTTGGAAAGCTGGTGCGACGATCTACATTTTGGTACCAAGATTAACCCCGAAGACTGCCGTATCACGTCGAAAAAAGGCCGCGAAGTCTTGGAAAAATCACCCGCGACAGCCGCCTTTCCACCTAGATCTACTCCGATCGCCAGCGAGTGACACGACACAGCCACCACCACGAGCTTCAGACCGTGCCGGAGACCAGATCTGCACTTTCCCGAGCTCCGACGACCACCACACACGCCGCACGCGCCGCCCGAAGTTGCTGCCACCCGCCATCGCCGATCTGCCCCACCGCCGGCGAGTGGTGGTGCACCGCCCATCCAGGAAGCTCCGCCTCGTACCGGTGAAGCTAACCCAGGGTCCCTTTCCTGCCGCCTTCGCCGTTTGCACCCCCAACGGACTCAATCTTTGGCCGGATCTTCACCGCCTCCGGCGAGGCTGCCGGCGGCGAGTGGGTGCTCACCACCCGTTCCAACGCGTTCCTAGGGTCGTGGGCAAGCTTACTGTACAGTCAATTTGATCTAATTTTGGTCGGATTCGAAAACGCCCAATCCCGGCCGAGGTTCGATCTTCCGGGACCAATTCCAACTATTGGCTAAGACGAATCCTGAAATTGAAGGTAGATTCTCGTTCCTTGCATCTTCAATTTCGTTTCGGTATAAAGTTTGCTAAAATCGGATTTGAAACGGGAAAATTTGTGTATTTTTGGGATTTTTACCGATTTGGGACATTTTCTTAATTTCTAAAAATATTGGGGTATTTTCGTAATTATTGAAATTGCTGGGAAATCTTGTAATTAGTGTTTTAATCTTGTAATTGGAGACTTAGAGGACTCCTCTGAGCCGTTGGTTAGTTTCGGTAATTTAAAGAGTGTTTCGGTAAATTCTTTTTAGGTGCTCGTATGCGATCGAGGGTTGGACCAGAAATCCAGCAGGAGCACGCGTCAGACCTGTGAGTGCATTTATTTTCTAAATCATTTTGGGATTATATATTATTATGATTTAATCGCATATGATTTGTTTTGATTGAAATTTATTGCGCATTTAAATTATGCTTATTAAATATATTATATTCTGATTTAAATTATTGATGATTTAAGACTAAATGTGCATTTGTGTTTTAAATGGTTATCGGTGATTTTGATATTTTGGATATTTTAAAATTTTGTGGAAATTGGTGATTTAAAGAAAAATTATGGCTTTTGTGGAATTTAAGAATTTTGGGGCAATTTTCTGATATGCGAAATATTTGATTGTTTTCGTAAAAATTTTCAATAGAGAAGATTTTGAAAAATTGTTTAAAAGTAAAAGGATTTGAAAAATTGTTGATATTCGATGATGGAGGATTTTAGAAATGATTTTGAGGAGTACCACACGGTATCGAGATGTTGATTGAGATGTATTATTATGCGCGCTATATGTATTATGCCATCCTCTGCTGCGGACACGTGTTAGGAGAGAGATGATGAGGATCCTGCCATGACGGATTTGGGACGCCGGCTCGTTGTGATGAGTTTACCCTCTTTCCCCCGCCTGTGATGCCATCAGGACGCTGAGGGTTACACGGCACGATACTATGTTGTGGTACTGGTTGGGTTTTATATTTGTTGATTGATGATTTTAAATTGATGGTTTTGAATTTGTGGGTTGGAGCCCATGGTATTGGTTTTAGATCGGTGTTGGATTTAACAAATGTTCTATTTGCCATTTTAATCAAACATGATTTACGAATAAATTTAATGTTTATTGTTGAATTATATTTATGGTTTTAGTGATTGATTCGTGTTTTCAATGATTGTTTTAAATTACGTTTTCGCCCCATAAACTGTTTATAATGATTTAATGATTTTGGGGATTAAACCAAGGGTTTTGCGAAATGATTTTCAAAGCGGGGAACCTTTCAACTGAGTGACGTGAGGTTTGAGTGTAAAAGATTTAAACTGTTGAACTTGTATTTTGTAGTTATCTAGGAGCACTCACTGAGATTTTATATCTCACGTTTTATGTTTTAACTTCGTTCCCTAGGTCCTAGCTGCAGGTCCTCGTGAGCTACCATCGGCATCGCATCCGCATATCGCATCTGTACTTGACTTCCGCTACCGCTTCTTCTTATGTATTAGACTCTTTTCCTTTATTTCTGTTTATTGTTGGATTTGTAATATTTATATTTTTCTGTCTATCACCCTTAGTGGCTCTGTCATTCCCACTTGCTTCAAACCCACATTATTGGTTGAGTATGATATTCTTATTGTTGTATGGCATAATTTAGTTTATAATTTATATCTTATCTACTTTTCGTCTTATTAATTGTTTTAGTTGTTTATTAAATCTCTTTCGGAGGAAGATTCTGTCGGCTACCCTGAAAGGTTCTGGTGGAATCTTCCTCAGGCGGGACTTCTCCGGAGAATCTGGAGAGATTTTCAGGGCGGGTCCTGTCAAATATTTTGGAATTCAAACTATATTATAGCATAGTTTAACATTTATGATCAATGTTAGACAAATAAACAAATATTAACAAACTTGTATGACAATATATATATATATATATAATCGATATTAAAATTGTCCAATATGATCGTTGTAAACCAAAATAATTTTAAAAATATAAAATATTAAAGGGAAAAAAAAAGCACTAACAATATGAACTAAAATATCAAAATAAAGTTAGATAAATAAATTAAAAATCTTATATCATCTTCAATATTTATTATCATGTAAAAAAAAATTATTGTTCATTATTTTAATTTTTTCATTTTGGGCATCTCTCCACATATTTGAAGCTATTGTGCCTCTCATTCTCTTGTTGTTGGTTTTGATTTTTAAATTTCTGTTAAAAATTATTCTCTTCAGTTTTTTATATTAATACAAATAATGAGTATTCATCATTTAGCTCAATAGAAAACTCATCATAACGACATTCTTTATAAAAAAAAAATATGCAATCTCGCACAAGCTAAAACTACATATGCTTGTGTTTTAAATGAAAATGGAAGTGTAGACTTGAAAATATGAATCTAGATTTAAATATACATATTTGGTTTTACTTTTTATTTTCTCTTTTATTTTTTTGTTGATGCTTTTTTAATTAGGATATGTCATATGTGTATTTAAGCGTTGTAAAAAAGAAACGTATAGTCAGTATTACACTATATAACAGCTAAATTATTAGAGATGGTAATTTGACTTGAAATTAGTGTCCTAATTATTTAACTGAGTTTTGCAATATTGGATGAACCTATAATACTATCTTATCAACTTACACAATTGGTGCTATTAATGATGGTATATTATTAAAAAATTAATATTTAAATGTTATCATAATCTTGACATTAAAAGGGTGAAACTTGTTCTTAAAATTATAATTCAAACAATTTTGCCAGAAGTTAAAAAGAAAATGTAAAAAAGGTGTAAAAGTTGAACGAATCCTTATATAATTATTACTGAATTTAAATCTTAAAAGAAGAAAAGTATTAACAAAATCATATTAACAAAATGATATTGGGAGATGGCATCCACCTCTTAGGGAAAGTTTAAAAATTAACTGTGTTGCGGCTGTTAGAAAGAAGCAGAATTTTTTAGATTTGGTAGCTAGAAATGAGGAAGGAAAAATAGTGGAAGCTTGGGTTTGCAAGTTCAACACAACGGATCTTTGCGTAGCTGAAGTAATGGCTGTCCAGAAAGCACTCATTTTTAGCATTCAAAACTGGTGAAAAAGCATTATCTGTGAATCTGATGCCAGCTTTGTTGTGCAGTGCTTAAAAGAAAAACATTATGAGAACCTTGAATGGTACTTAAAATCAGATTTTAAAAAAATTAAGAGATTTTATAATTTTTTTTTATAATATTTACTTTGCTTGGTGTAAAGAAAGATGTAAATCAGGTGGCTCATGAAATTGCTAGATAAGAAGTTGAGAATGATTTCTCAGATTTTGTTGCCAGAGTTATACACTTAGTCAGTTTTAAAATGTCTGGCCAGTGACATGAAGAATATGTTCTCAGACTGAGCTGGACTGGTGTCTGTTGTTGTTTTTTTGGCTCCTCTGCATTTTTAATGAAATTTTTTCTTCAGCAAAAACAATCATATTAATCTCCCAAATAAAAAAACAGAGATAATCTTTATTGACTATCATTATTAATGGAAAAAAAGAAAGGTCACCTTCAGCACAAAAATATAACGAAAAAAAGAAAGGCTAGCTAGGCTATTAGCCTATATAAACCTATAAATATAGGGGTTAAGTTGGTCCATAACCCTAGTGATTTTATAGGGAAGGGTAATGTTTCTATAGTTCATTCGAGTAAAAATCCTAATTTAAATCTATTTAAAATAGGAAAACAAAAAACTTATCGGTTACGAAGACTTCTACAGTACAATACGCAAGTACGGTAGAAAAGATGAACACACACGAAGGCAAAGCGTACCTGACGGCACCGAATCCAACTTCATTTGCAACTCTAGACGAGAAAAAGAATACAAAGATAATAAAAAAGAATAAAATATTATATTCTTCACTATCCAAACTACTAACCAGAAAAAGGTAAGCATAATTGGATAGATAAATAAAAAAGATCAAATTGACCAAATTACAGAAAGTTTGCTTAACTGAATAGGAATAGTGAATGTGAATCATAAAGAACGTGAGTTTCAATGAAATTTTTAAAATGAAGAGTAAAATTTTTAAAATAAAGCTGAATTTGTAAAAAAAAATTCAATATTAATAATTAGTCTTTCAAAATTCAATAAAATTTATAATTTTATAAAATTTATTAAATTAATAAATTTAATAGATATTTAAAAAATTATAATTAAATACTATTGAATTTATATAGATTCTATAAAAATTTAAATTGTATACATAATTATTTTAATAGATTCTAAAAACATTTTAGTTAAATACTTTTAAATTTTTAAAATCAGTTAAAATTTATTAAACTTCAAATCTAATACACCTCTCTGAGTCTATTAATCTCAAAATTATATAAATTATATAATTTTGTCTATTTTAATTGTTTATTTTTATGATCTTCTCAAAACGTTCTCGTTTTTAACCTTTGTATACTCACGCTTTTTTGCTCAACTTTTTCTTTTTTTTTTTTTTCGTTTTATTTCTTTTTTTTTTTATCAGTTTTTCTACATTCTGTTGTCTCCACAAACCTACACAAACTCTAATAAAAAATAAGTAGAAAAATATATAAATTGGTTTGGATAAAAAAAAAAAAAAAAAAAAAGGAGGGAGCATAAAGTGTTTCAAAAAAAAAAAAGTTTCCTTTCCAATTAAAAAAAGAAAGAGAGAAGAGAAAGAAAAAAAAAATAAAAGGGAGAGAGCAAGAAGGCGAAAAATTTACAGTTAGAGAGAGAAAAGAAGAAGAGAAAAAGTTTTGGAGTAAGGAAAAACACGGATCAAATTTTATTTCTCTGTAACTTGAAAATTTTTGCCATTCGTACGTGCTCTTCCCCCTTTCCCTCCTAGAGAAACTAATAAAGAAAAATATAAAAATAAAAAAGCAAAAGAAGAAAAGTTGGGCCAAACAGATGTGGGTATAAGGAGAAGACAAGAGTGTTTTGGGAAGAGCATATAAATGAATAGCTAGACTGATGGGCTTTTTTTTTTTTTTTTTTTTTTTTTAGATATGTGCAGCTAATTTAATGTTTTATGTGTATCATTTTTAAATATATGAATTTTGCTTATCACGTCAGCTGTTTTAATTTTTTTTCAAAAATATTCCTCATTCTTTCTCTTTGTCTCTCTCTCTCCCTTTTCTCTTTTTTTTTTTTTATTATTATTTCTTCTCCCTCAGCTTTCAGGTTAAAAAATTTCTCTCAAAATGGACAACAAAATAATTTTAGAAAATAAAATGTGGGTTTTTTGAAAATGACAAACAAACTTATAAAAAAAAATCCAAGAAAGAAAAAAAAGGTCCCATTTCTAAGTAAAAAAAAATAAAGAAAAAATTTGAGGTTGAAAACGATAGATTATGCTTCGCTCCTCTTGGGGCGGGGCTACCTACCAAAGGGGCGGAGTGTATGTATGTTGTAACTTGGGATGGAAAAAGTTAAATTTTCACGCAAAGTATTCACTCCGTCCCATAACTTGTTCAAATGGATTGTTCACTTCGCTTCATAGAAGGGGGCTCGCCTCCAGTGGATGGGGTAAGAGGCAGAAAAATGATTTTGGTATCCTGTTTCACTTTGAGCGGGGCCCCTTACTTTGGGGCAGGATGAGTCATCTTCAACTTTAGACTGACATAATTTTTTGTGTTTTTCTTCACTTTTTTTACTTTTTTTGTTTTAATAAATTTTAAAATACACATACATCATGTATAAACTAATATATATGACTTCAGCAATAATTGTAACAAAATTAATGCAAAGTGTCTATGTTAACCTTGGAGTTACTATTGATATTTTGTATACCTCCAAAATATATTGAGAATGAAGTCATAAATGAATTATTTTGAGGTCAACTTTAATTGCTAATGTTTGAAAATACTAAATTCAAAGAAAGTCGAGAAATGAATTATAAAAACACAAGTGAATTTTTAAAAAATGATGATTGTTGGTAAGAAATGCCCAAACAAGCCACAAAAATCTGCCAGGCTACTCCAAACTCTTCAGGTTGAGCTCGCATCCCAAAAAAATAATGATGCTAATCTTGAATTTCTCTTTGAGGAACAATCCCAGGATGACAAAGATACTATCTTCGCTCTCCATGAATCCTCGTCAGACACATATGATGACTGTCACGAGCCTCTGTATCAATTAGAGCAAATTTATCAGGCTAATCAGTCTTCTCCCCTTATTCCTAATGTTGAAGTCAACTTACTGCTTTCAAAATATGATCTGCCCATTAAGCTCATTGCTTATATGGACACAGGTGCCCATAAGACTATGATGAACCCCTCTGTTTTACTAGAGGATCAGTGGGTTCCCCACCGAGAGTATTTCAAAGCCGCAGATGACAAAGTTTTTCTAGTTAAGTTAATCTCAAAAAAGAAGATAGGGATTAAGTTTTTCCCTAACTGTGTTATTTGGACACAAGTTCTAGGAAGCAAGCTTCCTGACAAAGATCTTCTCATTGGTATGGATACCTATTTCCAGGCTTAACACCTTCGCATCTTTTCTCTTGGAATCAGGTATAAAAATCAGTTCAAACCCTATACCAATGTTCCTAAGTTGTTTTCCCCCCAGCAGGTTCCTCCTCAATACTCTCAAATTCGGGAAAACCTTCTACGCCTTTGTGAAAACTCTCATGAAGAATTTGAAAAACAGCATCCCTCTCCTCTCTGGAGAAACCAGGCCTTCTTCATAAAATTTCCTTTCAAGAAAAATGACGATATAAATCCTACCAAAGCCTCCCATCCTGGAATGACTCCCTCTGACCTAAAGCTAGCCCGTGAAGAATGTGCTCAACTTCTGGCCCAATGTCTCATTGAGCCTACAACATCTGATTGGGCTTGCTAGGCCTTTTATGTTGAAAAAAGAAAAGACTTGTCATAGATTACAAACCGTTAAACCTTTTCCTAAAAGATGACAAGTTTCATCTTCCTAAAATCCAACCCCTGTTTGCCTAACTTCATCAAGCAAAGATCTTTTCTAAATTTGATCTTAAGGCTGGATTTTGGCAGGTTAGTATCGACCCTATTGATAGGCCCAAAACAGCTTTATGTATACCCAATGCCCAATATCAATGGACTGTCCTTCCTTTTGGACTCAAAGTTGCTACTTCTCTGTTTCAAAAAACAATGTTAAAGATATTTGAGCCCATCCTGGATAACACTCTCGCCTACATAGACAATATCCTTCTTTCCTCAGAAACTCATGAAGCCCATCCTGGATAACACTCTCGCCTACATAGACAATATCCTTCTTTCCTCAGAAACTCATGAAGCCCATCAGGCTTTACTGGCCCGGTTCTTAACTATATCTCAACAGCATGACATCACGCTCTCAGAACAGAAAAGCTTTATGGCCCAGTCTTCTATAGACTTTCTTGGTCTTCATATCCATGACGGAGTCTATCAATCTGGTGCTCACTTGACTCAGGAATTGACAAAATTCCCAGATGAAAATATCACTCAGAAGCAGATTCAACAATTCTTAGGAATTGTCAATTATGTTAGAGATTTTCTTCCTCAGGTTGCTCATCACACGAGTAAGCTATCTGCCCTGCTCAAGAAGAACTCTCCTCATTGGAGCTCCTCTCAGACTTAAGCAGTTAAAGCATTAAAAGAGATAGCTGCTCACCCCCCCTCCTTTAAAGATTCCTGGTACGGGACAAAGGATCTTACAGACAAATGCTAGTGATGAATATTGGGGAGCTCTTTTACTTGAAGAAAACTAACATGGAAAACGCCACTACTGTGACCATGCCAGTGGTCAATTCACTCAAGCAGAAAAACATTACCATACAATCTACAAAGAGATTCTTGCTGTAAAATATGGCATCAAGAAGTTTGAGTTTCATCTGCTTGGCTATCATTTCCTGATCAACATGGATAACTCATCCTTCCCCAGAGTTCTTGACTTCAAAAACAAAGTCCTTCCTGATAAACAGCTTCTTCGCCTTAAAGATTGGTTTTCGAAGTATGACTTTTCAGTCAAACATCTTAAAGGAAAGGATAATCTTATCCCTGACCTCCTTTCAAGGCTCTCACCTATGAAGCTCATTTCTCACATCTCTTCCTTTCCATTGATTATGATGGCAAAACGTCCCTATCTCCTGGATAGGGCAACCATCCAAATGGATTTTCCCTTAGACCTCAATGATCAATTCCCTCCTCACATCATCCTTGCCTATGACAAAGACAAGATAACCTCCCACATATACCATGTCCTCCATTGCTTTGATCAGCCCTACAGAGCTTACCTCTGGAGTGAAACGCTGTACTCCACAGTTCCCTTCTACTTTGACCCAGAACAAACCTTTACCGATGATCTGCTTTGGTATCTTTGGTGCTGTGTCGTAAAGCAATCTATTGCTCTTGTCCTTCCAACAATTCCTCTCCTTGATCATTTGATTAATCCAACCAATCATAACTCTTTTCTATGGACTTTTCTTGAATGGTTCCATGGGCTTTCCTGGTGGAGAGATGAACTGTACAATATCCTCCAGCATAAAAATTTATGGAAGCTTCCACCTGATAAACAAAAGGAAACATCGTCCATCTTCATACTTCACTGGCCCTACTACTTCAACAAAAAAACAGGCAAACTATGGGCCCAAGGAATGGCATATGAATGGGCTACAATCTCTAAAGCCCATTTGACTTCGACTCAGAAACCTATGCTTCAGGCTTTCCTTCGAGGAATTCATAATCTGGAAAATACTTCAAGCCCAAATGAAGTTCTTATCATCCCAGATCATGCAGGATCAGATTCTACTGTGCCAGGCTCATCAAAACCTCCAAATCCAGGCCCATCAAATTCTACCTTTATGGACCAAGATTTTTCAAAAAATCCTGCAGATGATATTTCTCTTGACAGGCCCACTAATCTTAATCAGATCCTTCCAGAATACCAAGACTCTCTTTTTCAAGATTACCAAGATCCTTATGATGGTTTTGACACCTGGATGAATGATAATGTTGGACCACAATGGAAGACAAACAACCCACGGGACACTATAATGCCTTGGTGGAAAGGTTTCGGAAGAAGCGCATCTTTGGTTTCTGATGACTCAGACTACAGAAACCTCAACGTGTCACCCAGCTAGAACAGCATGTGATGCAACAGTCCTTTTTTCCTTCTTTCGGTGGCTTTTACTTTTGCTTTATCTCTTTATGTAAAAGAATAGAGTTCTACTTTTTGCTTTTTGCTTTCCCTTTCTGCTTTTACCTGTGGTAAAAGTTCTTGTAATGATGTGTAATCATGTATGTTTGCTTTTCTTCTCCTATATAAGGAGCTCTCAGTTTCTCTTGTAAACTCAGAGAAAATATTAAATAAAAATATTTGGTTTGCTTCTACAAAGATGTCTAGCTAAATTATCTTATTTTTTTCTCAATGTTTCCTTACTATGTTTTGTTCATCATCAACAAAGATGCTATGAGTATGCTCTGCACTTGCCCTGCGAAAGGGATCTAGTGCATCAAAAAATGCATTAGTCTTTTGATCTTGCAGTAGTTCAAGTTTTTCTTTATTCTGATATTGCTCTAAGAGGCATGAGACTTTTGTGTGCCCAGGAGTGGCTTTGTGTGTCTCGAGCATACCTGAGCTGTATCAAAACTGTAGAAACGCCTAACCCTCTGTTGGTATCAGAGCCTATTTGGCGGTCAAAAATGGGTATATCGGCTGGAAACCAGTACATAGAGGAAGTTGTCCTTGTGACTTCAGACCTCGTGTATCGGTATAACAATGCCACGTACTCCATTTCTATCCTAGTATGATGAACACTTCTTAGTAAGGGTAACGGAGAGAAAGAATCATTTTAGTCATGCAACCATCTCGTAGATCTACAAACAGTTTTAATCATTTTCCTATAAATATGAACAGATCTCCTTCTACCTCTTCTGATGATTCTTTACGAACATCATATTCTTTCTTTTCTATCCATTCTCATAACCTTACTCCCTATTCTCGTTCTATTACAAATCTGATGGAATATACTTATGTTCCTAAAGGATCTCAGATTGACCCCACTATTCAAAGTAATTCTTATGCCATCTTCAAAAGGCATAAAAGGTCTATTCGCCAGCTCATCTCCCATGTCGTGTCTATACAAAAGAGCTCATCCAGACCACTAGTCTGGACCACTGTCTTGTTCCTACTACTCTAGAAGAGCAATATATTACTACTCTTGAAATTCCTCAGGATTTCATTGATCAATGGCGTGAACAGGGATATTCCCATCTTCATTTTGGAGCCATTCGTATCATCCTCAATTTTCATGGCAGATAAAATATTCCTGCAGTTGCCAGGATGTCCTTCCTCAACAGAACATTCATGCTGTATGAACATGCTGTTATCGGAACCATTACTACCACCCTCAATAGTGGTAGTGTCATTCTCACTTTCTATTCGAACTTCAACATGCCTCTGAGAGATCCTAATCTCACTTTGGCCCTTCAGATCCAGATCCAAGGTGCTTCTCAAGTTGGATCTGCCTATGCAGGCACAATCCACCACCAGCTTGTTTACAGACTTCAGAATCATGCTATCAATCTTTGTTTACCTGTCCAGGAGAAAGGCCCTGCCTTTATCTCTGTCTCTGCTGAGCAGCCTCATATATCATTCATTGTCCAGTTTCCTCCTACAGTTTGCAGGAAGGAGTTAATGGATAGAATGCCTTCCACATGGCTGACAAATTATGAAAAATTCCAAAATAGATCCCATGAAGCCCCCATTACCTTACAGGCCCCTGCCTCTTTTTATCAACGGCTTCTTGACGGAACCATCCAGACGACCTACAAGGTCCAAGAAGAAGTCATTGAATCAGAAGCTTCTGATGGTCTTCCCTTTGCTCAGTCTATGGCCATTTTTCCTATTGCCTCTGAAAGAAAAATTATGGTGTCACAATTTTACCCAGATGGCAAGAAGATTTATACTGACAAAATCAACGGCCATTTTATTTAGAACACTGCTCCTGAAAGATGTGATCCAGACTGTGACTGCCACAATGATACAGACGAGGATGATGATGTCTATATGCCAATGGATTATTATATCTTAGAAAAAAGAAAGCCAGCATCTCGGTGTAAACCTGTCATTCATCATAGGAGCCGCCACCCAGATGATCCAGATTCTCCTTGGATCACTCCAATGATGAAATCTCCTCCTCCTCCTAGGACCGCTATCCATGAGCTTATCAGACAGAGTGGTAAATCTAAACCAGTTCCTGTTTCTACTCCAAGACAACCTGTTCCCTGCATGATGCTTGGGTCTCAAGCATCCCGGAGTTCCTATGATAAAGATTTCCCGGCCTTTCCAAAGGCTCCTGCTCCTACTCGTTCGTTTATTCTTCAAAAGAAAATCACTCCCTCATGAGAAATTGCTCCTCTCACCGCTGGGGAGGAAGTCCTCAACTGGCAATCTGCTGCCATTCAGAGTAATACCAATACTATCCAACGCATTGATGACAAGCTTGACCAGATTGTTAGCCACTCTCATTATCTCGATGAAAAGATTGGTTCTTTGTTTGAAGAACTTCAAGCATTTTATCTAAAGCTTGTTGATAAGATTGGTCTCCTACATTTAGAACTTCAATGCCTTATCCGACAAGGTTCATTTGGCCAAGAGTACCTGGAGAAAGAGGCAAAGCTCAGACAAATGAAAAAGTAGCTTCAACAAATTACTGAGGATGTAAAACGTAGGGATCCCCATGGATTTTCCTCTAGTCCTCAACAGTCCAGTTTTGAAACCCTATCGACCCCTTCTGCTCCTACAATGACCTATGAACTTTTGAGAAGATTTCCTAAATATCTTTCTCCTCCTCCTCGAAGATTAACTCCGAGGCCCAGAATGCAGCCTACGCATGGTCCAAGACCACAACCTCTTCTTTCCTCATATCCTGCTGCTGACCTATCTAGCCATCATCCGCCTCAGCAGATGGCTATCAGCCATCAGAATCTTCCTTCTAAAGATTCTTCTCAAACCTCTGCTTCTATAGAGTATAGTGAAAACAGTGATAATAGTAGCTTTGCAGACATCACTAATCTCTTAATAGCAGATCTAGAGCCTACCTCTGGCACTACCAGGCATGAATCCCGATCTGATCCTACGGTTGAGATTCCTTCTGATGAAGATATTGATGAAACCAACACCACTACAGGACCTCTTCCGCCTCGGCCTGATGAATTTCCAAAGCCAAATACTTGCCCGTGGTTCAGCCTTGATGATACTCCTCCTCATCAATAGGATAACAAATTCAAAGAATTTGCGGCATGGATAGACAATCAAGCTGTTCCCCCTGATGCTAATCGTAAGCTCATCCTCTTTGATTTTCTGTCTAGAACCACTGGATTCCTCAGAGATTGGTGGCAATCCTTAGGGGAATACAGACAACTTTAATTCTTGAGTTTTCCCCTTAATCAAGCTCTTGCTGAACTCCGGCTTTAGTTCCTTGCAAAATCCCAGCCTCAAGAACAACAAAACCGAAAGGATTATTTTTCCATGAAATGTTGTTCTCTAAAAAAAAAGATTTGGATACTCATTATCAAAGAATGTCCAAACTCTTTTATGCCCTCAAAGGCTTTGACAGTATTGAGCTTAAACAGGTCTATATTACTTCTCTCCCTGTTGATATTCAACCTGAATTAGAAAGAAAAGTTTCCTCCGACCAAAGAAGTCCTATCCATCTCACCCTTGGTGAGATTCATCAAAAAGCTCTCATTGCCCTGGATAAAATATGCGAGCAACACTCCTATTGGGCAAAATTCATAAGTCGTGGTTCTAAATTTGAAAAGCTTTGCAAAAAGCCTTATCTTCAAATCAAATGCAAAGAAAAGAATTGCGCATGTCCTACAAAGAAAAAGCATCATTCTCAAAAAACTGTTGATAAGTATAATTTAGAAAGAGAATGTAGGTAAGAGCATTAAATTGGAGATGAGTATATTTGATATTTATTTGAATGTGTTGCTGATGTGGTGGCATAAATAAAGGATAGGCATATTTTATTATCATTACTGCCATATGGACATCTCTAAAAAATAAAAATAAAAATCCTTTGTATTCCACAGCTTTCAATAGTGGTATCAACCTAATAAGTTTAGACATTGGGCTCAGATTGTGGACCTAAATTGGGCCCTAATAAATTTGTTAAAAATATATTCTTTTTACATGACAGTTTTATTCCTTGACTCTATTTTTTATAATAAAGAATTTTTTTTTAATTTATGATAAAAATATTTACTTTTCAAAATTTTACATATTATTTAAATGTTTGGTAGATTTTAGCTGAGCAATATTAAGATGTATAATATACATTAATTGAACACTGTAAACATGTTCAACTAGCAATAAATGAACATACTTCTCACTAGAAGTGTAAAATGGATCGGGCATAACGGACACATAACGAGCACAAATTATTAAAATTGAGCACGACATGAGCATGACACACCATAAACTGTGTCATGCTAAGCACGAAACATATGCTATTCGTGTTTGGAATGCTCATGGATTAAGCATGGCACGAACCCATAATGAACCAGACGTAGCATAAGCCTATCGCACAGCTAGCACGAATGTTTTATAAATACATAAATTATATTAACTTACTTTATATTTTCATTATTTTGTAAATTTTTAAATTAATCAATTGTTGGTGTAAAACACAAACAATCAGTTGTCTCTAAATGCGCGAGCGTGCCATTTCAAACCTTTATCAGTTCAAAGAAAATTAAGTATGCACCACTTTAAATCAAAATTTAATAAAATGATTGTATTAATTATCGAGAACATAATAATTAAATATTACAAATGCCTTTAAGATCCAAAGACTTTTAAAATAAAATTTCAACTAAAAACACTTAACTACTCGAAATAAATTCTAACAAGAATAAACTTAGTCTATGTTGTATTTGTGTGTTGTTGCGCGAGGGTCCTTTCAAAGGTTGGTGAAGCTTCTATTTATAAGTGAAAAACTTTCAAGTATGCTTGTTGCATTTCTGATATGAGACTTTTCCTTTTCTTCAAATTCAAAGCCACTTATTTATACTTGCATAAGCCCAATACATACTCATTTACAACCAATGTGGGACAATTGCATTTTACCCATCATCAAAATAATATTCCAATAAATTAAAATTTTAATTTGGAAAAATTAATATATGGTCCAAACATTGCTCCCCTTACTTTGTAATTTTGTTGATAAAATTGCAAATCAATATTGATAGCTTTTATACTGCGACAATTTGTCATTGATAGGCTCAATTCCATTAAATCTGATCGCCAAAAAATAGTCACTTGAGTTTAACCTTTATTTTCTCAATCATAGTTGACACAACCAACTCAAGACAAAAATCTCATGCTTTCAAAAGCAATTCAACATCAACTGCTTCACATCCATTATATTTACAGTATGCCCACATTTTTTCTTAATGGCGTCCCATAATTTCTTTTCTTTGGCACAAGTCAAAAATTGTCTTCCAATTCCCCAACTAATCTTATCAATTCAAGAATCTTTAGAAAATACTCTTTTCCTTCAATTCTTTCTCTTCGATGCCAATTCACCAAAATTATTGATGAGATTTCAATTTACTTTTATTTCCGTAGATATATTTGCCCAGGTGATATTTGCCAAATATACTACAATCTCCTAGCAAGTCACATATCTTCTAGAATATATAAATAATATTCTATTGTAGTCAACCCAAAAAACTTATATGCAGACAAAACTATTTTTTTTTAATATCCCATGCATATACAATGCAATCGATTAGACCCACCATTATTTTTTTTGTACCCACAAGCAAACGGAGACCACGACAATCAATTTCCTTTCCAAAAATAAAGCTAAACCGAAATTCGCTACAACAAATCAAGAAAAACCAGTCAATCAAAGATTGAATCTTCCATTATATCCTCATTTATCATTCTTTCCAAACCATTAACAAAGCTTCCAATTTAATTTCATAGTCTTTGCCAACCCTAGCCGTTCACACCACTGTCCAAACCCTATAATTTAACCAAAATATATACATATTATATCCTGCCGACTGCAAGCCGTCACCAGCTTTCATCTTGTGGCCTTTTTGATAACATTCAAGTATTTTTTCTTCAACAAAGCTTCCAAGAAGAAAGCATCTGGCTGATAGACAATTCCATGTCCAAATAAAAGGTTCCACACTATCTCTATACTTCATACCATTTTTCTATACAGAAAAACGTCTATTTGATGCATGACACCTTTTTTTTTTTTTTTTTTTTTTTTTTTTTTTTTTTT
>QANX01004975.1:34811-74452 GCA_003254975.1 Ochetophila trinervis
TTTTTTTTTTTTTTTTTTTTTTTCAGCAGTTTACAATTCAGCAAAATTTCTACTGCAAAAAATTAAAATGGAGCCTACATCTAGTGACAAAATGAGATGGCCTGATACCATCCAGGTGCAAACATCTAAAGCCTACACCGATTGCGGATTATCGCCGTGCCTTCACGGATTTGAAAGAAAGCTTCCCCAAGACTTCAGTAGCCACAGACGAATTACCTTCACCTGAGCTTTGGCCATGACGGGGATGGTCACGTCATGCACTTGGATATCCGCCGGCACGCGTTCCATTGTCATGACGGCGCATGCTTCGGACTCCTCAGCTATTTGAGCCTGTTATGCATTCACGACGTCCATTATCACACCTCCACGAAGCATCTGTGCCAGACCCACTTTCACCGAGAATAGAAACTTGTTCTTCGTCTCTGCGATTGCTCCATTGCCATAAATAGCTATCACCCCCAAACCTGCATGCAACTATATAATTGCACTACAAGTGGACGTCTGCGCCTTCGAATGGTGACAAACTCGGACTCATAATTGGACATATGGGAACCCGAAGCCTTCGGGAATGGGAATGTGTTTGCACTACAACTATACATGGCATGTGTTTGTCTATGCTTTTTGACATATTTCATCATTTTTCACGACGTGCATTATCTTGACGACATATTTGTTGATGCCGAATATTTATTTTTAGATTTTCTTTGCCTACTCCGGCTTCTTACATTTTGGTCACGACTCAATTGCGTCTAGCCGATTTTGAAGGCAATGAATTCAACTTTATACCAGATTACTCCATCACGGCAATCCTTTGATGGTTAGTGGACAAGCGGTCTTTCGACCTGCTTACTTTCCGTTATATTTATATATAATATCTATTTGAATAGGTTGGCTGTGGATTTTGGAATTTAGCCAAGTTCTTTGACTCAGCCTTAAAAGAGGCTTGAATTGGCCAACTAAAATTGCATCAAATGGCCGTGTAGATTTTCAACCTAATTTTTATGACTTGTTGATGTTGCATTTGCAGCGCATTGCCCCCCAGTATCATATCTTCACACATCTTATCTGACATATTGCACTGCATCTGAATTTCTTTTAGATCATGACTTTTGCAGGATGACGTTCTTATTCTATCATGCCAACTAAAACTGAAATCCAAATGACAAAGGCAAGATGACGACTACATTGACTATTACCTCATCTGTGGTTCCAAATTTGATTATTGATGAGTTGACAACTGAAGAAACAACTATGTCTTTATCCACCAGATTATTGTCCATGACTTTTAAGCACAACTGAACTTCTACACGTTGTCTTTTGATCCATCTATTTGCGGGTTTTTTCCTTCGTGGAGCTCCAGATAAGATGCCAACTTTTTTGGATAGAACTACGACCTCACGTCTTTCATCTAGGTCGTCAGGACATGACTCCAACTTAATTGGCACGATACCATCATTTTGCTTATTCGGTCGACCTGCTATCCGACTTTCAGCATACTAGCGCTGCATTCACCCATTCTGGGACTTGGTAAACAGATGATAAGACTTATATCCTGTACGACACCAATGATCTACCTCTATAGCAGGTGGCTCTAAAGTCTTCAGCTTCTCGATTTTCTGTCAAACAAATCTTGTTCTGCAGTCCCTGGAAAAAATGGACATGGATTCTCAGCTCTGCTTGATTTTTTGGCGTCGGCAATTCTGTTCTCCATGTTCGTCCTGCTTCCTTGGACTTGAGCTCTGGAACACTGATTTTTGGTATTGTCTTTCCATCGATGGCTTGGACATGTTCCGACTTCTTGCAATATGCCTATTTCCTTCATCTTTAGCATCATGTATGCATCGAGTACTAAACAACTCAGCGAGTGATTCGACCTTTTGGGCCAAATAATCATCTCCAAGCTTGACGTCCTTCATCCATATTTGTCCGCTTGATGTATGTCCCAAGTCCACATTGATCCTAGGTCTCGTCAAGTCCGAGATGTTCACTGAAACCATGCTTACTTTGGCCCACAGTCAATGATTGTTTCCACTTCCATTATCTCATTGCCTTTCTCTGGGAACTTTAATGCCCCCTTGTCAATCATCACCTAGATAGCATTCCTGAAAACCACGCAATTGACAACGCGACCACATGCCATGCCATTTGCAGTACGGCTTCTTCTTCATACATTCATCTGTTGGCAGACTATGGCCATCAAGTAATTTAATTACCTTGCCGGTAAGTAGGTATTCAAAAATCTGATCAGCTTTGGAGATGTCGAAACTATAGACATTTTTCCGTTGACCTAATTCTTCTTCATGTCCATGACTAGTTGAAGAGCTCTCTGATTCTTTGTTGGTATAGCCAAAGCATTACAAACATACGGATTGGTGGCCACCACTTCTGTCGCGTTAATTTCAGCTGCTCCTTCAACACTTTCCTAGTCGTCAGCCTCCACGACGTGAATTTCAATATAACCCTCTGGACAAGTTTTTCCTCTGGTACTCTTCTCTCAAAATGCCTTTATACTGAGTGGCTCGAGAGACTAACTCGAACAAGTCATGGAACTCTGTCCCCTCAAACTTCTTTTGATGTTTGTAGCTCAATCCACCATGTGCTAACTTGACAAACTTCATTTCCAGTATGTCCAGGTGACATCTGATCCTTGCCTTTTTGAATCGGATTATAAATAACTGCACCAACTCTCCATCCATCTATCGCAGACGTAATAAGTCAACCATGGAGATCTCTAACTCAATTCGGTAGAATTGCTCGTGGAACTTCTGCTCCAATTCATGCCAGCTATGGATCAAATTTGACTGCAAATTGATGTGCCATGTGAAAGCTGGACCTGTCAAAGAATTAGCAAATAGTCGTAGCTTTAGAAAATCATTGGCCGCTGCTTCTCCGCACTGGATGGTGAAGTGGCCTATGTGTTCCTCGGTATACTGTCACTCTTCGTTAGAAAAGATGGTCAAGTCATGAAACCTGAATCCCCTAGGAAATTCAATATGATCGACAACATCAGGGTATGGCCTCCAATAAAATGGACCCCCAATTCTTCTAAATGTAGGATTCATGATCTCTTAGATGATGGTCTCGACGGCTTCTCGATCCATGCCTTGGCCGTGGTTCATCCAGTTTGGTTCATTCCTCTACACCAGTGTATGAAAGTCTGCTTGATAGGCGTGAGCATCATAATGTCCATTCCTCTAGTTCTGTCCAAAGTGTTCTGCATGCCTCCAGCTATGAATCTGAGGGAATGTAAGGTTGGACTTGCCATTCAAGCATAACCCTTACATCGTTTCCACTAGGCCCGACCTGAAAAGCCTGTGCCTCATTCATTGGCGTGTTGCCATTGGGTACAGCCTGAAATGCCTGCACCTGTTGTTCTTCTTGGCCATTAGTTAGCCTTACGCCATTGGACGCAGCTTGGGTCGTATGCACCTGCTAGCACAACAATTCCAAGATTCCTTGTAACATTTTTTGCTGGGTCTCCTGGTATGTTTCCATCTTCTGGGACAGCTTACAGATCGAATCCCAAGTAGAAATCTATGTTGTGTCCAAAGCCTTGCCAGCTTCCCTTTCATTTCCATCTTCATCCGACACATTTGAACTGCTAATGCCGCCGTGGGTGTCAGATTCCTGGTTCTTTGAAAGAGTTTGCACCATTTCCTTAGTTAAAAAATTATGAGTCCCACCAGGCGTGCTAAAAGATATGTTGGTGCAAAACACAAACAATCAGTCATCTCTAAGTGCTCGAGCGTGCCATTTCAAACCTATGACAGTTCAAAGAAAATTAAGTATGCACCAGTTTAAATCAAAACTTAATCAAATGATTGTATTAATTATCGATAACAGAATAATTAAAGGTTACAAATACATTTAAGATCCTAGGACTTTTAAAATAAGATTTCAAATAAAAACACACTAATAACACTTGACTACTCGAAGTAAATTCTAACGAGAATAAACTAAGTAGTCTATGTTATATTTATGTGTTGATGCTCGGGGGTCCTTTCAAAGGTTGGTGAAGCTTCTATTTATAAGTGAGAAACTTCCAAGGATGGTTGTTGCGTTTCCGATGTGGGACTTTTTCTTTTCTTCAAATTCAAAGCCACTTATTTATACTTGTGAAAACCCAATACATACTCATTTCCAACCAATGTGGGACAATTGTATTTTACCCATTTTAAAAATAATATTCCAATAAATTAAACTATTAATTTGGAAAAATTAATATATGATCCAAACATCAATACATTATTTTATTTTATTTAATATATATTTAGTATTTAAACCTTTTAACTGTTGATGATCATATTTTTATATTTTTTCTTTTTTTTTGTAAATATTAATTACCTAAAAAATTAGAAAAAAATTAATTATAGTACATTTAAGTTATTTGTTTATATACTTTTATAATGTATTAATTTTAATGAATAAAAAAATAAAATATGTTTGTTGAATATAAATGGATTGGCACGAACACGATTATACCAGACTACCAGTACATGTAAAATAAACTAAAACAGTAATCAACATATTTAATATATATATATATTATAATTAATAAACTAAATTTAAATACATAGATAATAAAATACAGAACTTGTATATGATGTTTTTGGTAATAGTATGAGGTCTGTGTAATACCACAGTTTCCTTAAGAACAATTTTGTTCCTATTAGTGCGAATGGTTCGTTAACGATTGTCTCCTAGGATACAACAGACACTCTAAATTTTTTATTTTTGCACCACCAAAAATTTATCTTCGAACTTGAAAAATACCTAAACTATATCACCACTTTCACTAAAACCCAAAACCACGTCCTTATGTTTTTTCTCTTTTCTAAAACCTCAAAACTATATACACATATAATGTAAACAAAAAATAAAACTGAAATCAAAACAATTAAATAAATAAAAACTAATTAATTTATTCAATAAATAAATTTGTAACTGGCAACTGTTACTCCAGTTACAAAAAGCCAACAATCTCCCACATGAATAAATTAAACTAGCCTCATTCTATACACTGGTGATAAAGATCTACGATTTAAGTCTGCATAGAATAGGTAGATGCTACTTTTTGAACCTTCCCTTGTGAAAATGTAATTACTTTACTGATTAAATGGTAGACAAGATATCATTGAACTATTATATCATTTATGTAAATGATGATACACCTCACACAAGACCCATTCCTGATATTTTCCAGCTCTTACTATTATGTTTGTTTTGGCCATGAACATCGTCCTGGTTCTGCAAGAGTTTCAAGAATTGTGCCCACCACAATTCTCCTTGAAGCAGGCCCTCTTCACTTCCACATAGGTGATTCTTCTGTTTCCATATAATCCTCATAAATTACCAAACATCCGAGAACCATTAAAAGCATAGCTTAACCTTTTATCTATCACTGTTTCATCATAGGAATAGGTAAGGGTAAAAACCCCCAACAGTGATCCATACCAGTCTTTACAATTGCGTTGTCCGGTTAAACTTAGATCTTGGGATCTCCAGTCACATAAGTCGGGTTTCCATCATATCGACCTTCTTCTCAAGGGCTTCAATCCCATTCCCCTCGATGACTTCTCAACTAGTTATCTGTTTAACCCCTTGATTAGCAGATCCGCAATATTTTCTTTCGACTTTACGTAGTCTATAGAAATCACTGTAGTTAAGATTAACTGTCTAATGCAATTGTGTCTTCGACATCTAGATTTTCCATTATACATGATATTTTATGCCCTGACAATTACAGATTAACTATTGCAATGTAAGCTAAATAAAGGCACAGGTTTCGGCCATTGTGGAATGTCCTCTAAGAACTGTCGTAACCATTCAGCCTCTTCTCCACATTTGTCCAAAGCTATGAACTCAGACTCCATAGTGGAACGAGCTATAACTAGTTGTTTAGAGGACTTCCATGTTACAGCTGCACCAGCCAATGTAAATACATATCCACTAGTGGACTTTGAATTCTTTATATCAGAAACCCAATTAACATCATTATATCCTTCTAATACAGCTGGATATCTTGTGTAGTGCAGTCCGTAATCACGAGTATATCGTAAATACCTCGCACTATCACTTTCCAATGATTTTGGTTTAGATTACTTGTGTATCTACTTAGTCTACTTATTGAGTATGCTATATCTGATCTAGTGCAACTCATCAGATACATTAGACTATCAATCACCCTAGAATATTCTACTTGGAAAACACCCTCTCCTTTATTCTTGGAAATATGTAAATTCATATTTATGGGTGTTCTAGCTATACCAGTATATTCTTTACTGAATTTATCTAGTATTTAATCTATATATTGTGACTGACTAATAATGATTCAATTCGAAGACCTGAAAATTTTAATTCTCAGTATCACATCTGCAAGCCCCATGTCTTTCATATCAAACTTTGTATTTAATAAAGCTTTGGTAGTTTGGATCATATTATCGTTACTATCCACAATAAGTATGTCATCTACATATAGACATAAAATGACATATCCATCGTCTGTATCTTTTTATTTTCGTCTTCAACCTTTATTTTTTCTTATTTTTTTTCATTTTTTCATTTTTTCATTTCAATAAAATTCAGAAAAACACAAACAACATTCAAATATATTTTAACAAGATTATTCTAACAAAAAATAAAATAAAATTTGACACAATTTAACCAAAACAAAAAAATGGATCTTTGTGGAAAGAATTAAATAACCCAAAAATAAATTTCTAAGAAGAAAAATGTAAAACGAGAGCGATGAGTGGGTTGGGAGGGCGGAGTTGAAAAAAGTAAAATTTGCAGCTTTACATTTTTTTTTTTAAATTTTGTAGTTAGCCTCCACGTTTTTTAGAAAAATAGATTTTGATGAAAAAAAATCAAAAAACAAAAAGAGAGAGAGAGAGAGAGAGAGCTAGAAAAGTAAATTTAACAACTTTTCATTTTTTTCTAGAATTTTGTAGTTAGCCTCCATGCTTTTTAGAATATAGATTTGGATAAAATAAAAAATAAAAAAAGGAGAAAAAGAAAGAGAGAGTTTGCTGAAAAAATGTAGAACAAAAAAAGATAGGAGGTCTTTTGGAAAGAAAAATGTAGAAAAAATTGAATAGTAAATATATATAGTTATTTTTAAAAGGATGACCATGAACAGTTAATTCATTAATAAAGTAAACATCCGTACAATTTTTTTTATTTTATTTTTTGTTGAATCTGCAGAGGACTTCTTTCGATGAATATGTAGGGGCAAAGGACTTGATCACAAAGACAAAGTTCTTTTTCACCTGTAAAATGGAAAAGCTAGAACAGATGGGTAATACTTCTCTTCCTTATATAACTATAATGTCTATGAGATACATAAAAGCTCATAAATGAGCTAACCACCATGAAACGCCAACAAAAGAATTGGATTAGATTCTAAAACACCCCTGTGAAAGACCAAAGTTAAAACATGTACAGAAGAAAAATCAGGGAAGGACAGAGAGACGTTTAAGGGAATATGCACTAAAATTACTCCTTCCCAAACCGTTTTCGGTATGCCTCGTCTGCCTTCGTGAGGCGAGACTGAAACTCTGCCCACTCACTTCTGCATCTTGCTCTAACCTGCAACATGAACCACGCAAGAAAATCAAAATGCTATATCAGAAGATGGTTCTTCTTATATTCCTTGCTTTTCAATTTGAGTTTAATAGAGAAGGCAAATCGCTTTTCCACTAGAAAAACAAACAGAGAATGACATCCTTATATATGCTTACCCCTTCCCATGGAGCTTTTCCATCCTCGGACTGGCCCTAACAATTGGAAATTTGCAGATTATTAAATATCAGGACTAGTATGAAAAAAAGAAAAGAAAAAACAGAAAATTTATATAAATATAAATATATATATCGCTATGTAGAAATTAAGTGTTAAAAGGCAGTTGCCGAATCAAATGACTACAAAAACAGGATTATAATGTTCCAATAGTGAGTTGGGGAAGCTTTCATTCTGATACATAATTCTCTCCGAGTAACATACATTGTTTGAATTTTGAACAATTAGAACAAAAGATCATAATTAGGCCTGAGAGATAAAAAGTTTCCTACTCAATAGTAATCATGATTCAGCACCAACTTCAAGAAAACTTTTGTTCCTTACTAGAAGGAAAAACAAAAAATTAAATTAAATTAAAAAAACCTTTTTCAAAAAGTTGTGGTGTTTTAATTTCAAGCAAACATATTGCGAATAGTATGACTCACCTGGTTCCCAAGAGAAGGTATTACTTGATGAACAATCCACTGTGAATCAACTACACCAATTTTTTCATGCGCAGGCTGGAAAGTGAAGAAAAAGAAAAGAACAAAAAAGATAAGGTTCTCATGAGAAAAGTAACCAAAACATCTCATAACTGAAAAGCCTTCAACTAAACGATACACTATGCATGCCTCTCAGTCCGAATTCCTTATGAATACTAAAACATGAATATGATACCACGAGCATAAAGAGTAACATAATGATCATTCATTTCACGTGCCCATTTAAGCAATGGTAAAGAATTGAACAAAAAGAGAGAGAGAGAGAGATTATAACAAAACAGATGCTAAGCATTCTCAAGCTCGCTTTGTTCTTAAATGAATAGAGCTCGAACTGAGCCTTAATAAGCAACTCATGAGAGCTCATTGCAACCTTCCAGTGACCAGCCATCCACAGAGAAAATGAAAGAGGAAAATAAGCCCATAAAGAAAATGGTACAAGAACAATCAAAAAATGCTAACCTCTACACATCTTCTAAGAGCAAAATCCAATCCCCATCCATGCACCAAATCATTCTACAAACATCCAATTCGATCATTTTATTGACATTAGTAGGAAGAAAGAAAACTAATAGATGAAAAGAAAAATTATACTTGTATAGGTTTGATGATCCCTGTGGTATGAATATATGATTAAGTAATCTAACGAATGAGCCTATTAATATACCAAACCTGAATCATGTACCACACACAGCGCCAAGCTTCCCGAGAGAAGACAGGGGCCATGATTTCCACAAACCTAAAAGATGTACAGAACTTAGAAGGTAGTAATTGGAGATCATATATCAAAAGTCAAATACAACATATAATTTTTTTTTCAACCATTATTCATAATCTTGCTAAATTAGTACAACCAGTATAAAGAAATTTTACAAGCAAACTTTCTCTACAGCATTATACAGAGAGAGAGAGAGAGAGGTGCATACGCAGCACAAGGAGGCAGATGAGGGTCACTGCACCAGCCTGGTTTCTCTTCAGTATCCCTGCTCATCAATCAGACACAGAGAAACTAGAATAACTTTTCAACAAATGACAAAGAAGTACCAGATCATGAGACTTATAAATTAAAATAACGATATCAGTGCATGCATGAAGAGAGAGAGAGAGAGAAACAAAGGAAGTGAGCCCACTTGTGAACTTCTCTGTCACCTCTCCTTTTTGTCATCTGCCATGTCAGTCCGTTATTAGGTTCAAGACTGGGTTGCGAGATCTCCAAACCATGTTTCTTAACCAGCGATATGTATCTGGAAAATCACAAGGAGCACCATGAGAAAAAAACCATGTAACACAGGGATTTGACAAGAAAACAGAATCACCAAAAACAAACTAACAAGAAAACACAATCACCAAAAACAAACTAACTTTTCTCCATTGAAGTGTTCTACTCCCAGATCTTCATCCCACATGAAAATATAATCATAAGCTGCTACAACATCAGGATGCAAAAACCTTTTCGCATACCACCTGAAATGTATAGAGAGGTATTAATTTGAGAACAGCCTAAAGAAGCATTATGAAAGAAAGAATGAAAGAATAAATAAAATCCATTTATTGATTTAAAAGCTAGCCTATGTTGCTCAAACTTGAAGTACACATCTATGAGTCAGATTCTTCCAATTCAAAAATTTAGGATATGGATAGTTAGCTAAAGAGAAGAAGGGGTCTAAAGTTTAGATAGGCATACAGGGTCTGGTTGGAGAAATGAACAATTCATAATGATTGCGCTTTTCATTTTATTGTAATTCAGTTGGTATGCTTGTAATCAATGAGTAAAAAAGAAAAATGACAATAGGTCTACTGACTGTTTTTAAAATTACTTCAATTTAAGTGCATTAAATTAGCTAAATTCTCCATTAATTGGTAGGCATTTTCTCTAATGGGTTTAAATTTTTTTTCCTTTTCAATTGCTGATGAAACCAAGATATTTTTGCCACACCCATGCTTTTCTGCCAAGGATCCAGAAAGGATCCCATACCAATATTAATGTTCTGTTGTGTTAAGTAATTTTGGCTAAATAAAGAGCCTAAGCATGAGGGAAGCTAGCTCATATATGAACTTAAACGTATCCAAAACACAACTTACCATTTGGTTTGTCTTTTGACATTCACATGAATTGCGTTCTTTGACCACTCAAGTTGATCCCATTCACTAGTACGGCCATCGTAATGAAAAAGCATAATCATGAAATCCTCAGAGAACTATCACAAAGATAAGAATGACCCTCAGTATGCTGGAATATCAAATCAATAAACTTAAATAAGAGTGAATGAGTGGGAAATTTTAGAACCTTTTTTACTGCCGCATTAATATTGTGTATCTGGTCTAGGCCAACAGTAAACGTTACCAAATACTTTGGCTTTTTCTTGAGATCCTGAAGATGTCAAAATTACCCTTCTTACATTATTCCCACATTTTAGAGGGTTCAGTCATATCCACAATCTATTAAAGCTTCAAATTTGGAGAATATTGCAACTTCTATTTTTGCAAAGACATGAAAAATTAACTAAAGATCTATTATGTAATTGGATTAGTTTGATCTCAGGTACATGTAAAGCACATATATAAACCCACTACAATATGAATTAAATAATTCAGTAACCCTATTCATGAACCAAACTTGGACTGAAATTCTTGGCCAATTTGACAATGAGGTTTCCTTCATTCCTAAGCTCATATGACTCAACTCCACTTCATTGGCAAGCCTAGTAATCCTAATTCATTCATGCATCTATATCAACAAGAGAAATAATAGAAGATCTTCTGGAAGCAAGTTTAAAATCCTGGAACTACTGATAGAGTAGCAAATCGACTGTAGAATCCAACCAGTATGTTTAAAAAGTAGAATGCTACTCTATGAAGCACTAGTCCTATTTATTATTACTAATTTAACACAAGTTGTAAACAATAATGAGATCAGCATCTTACTCCAGCCTTCCATCATTAAGGAGAAATTTAAAGTTAACATTATCGTTTTCTTCAATAGAACCATCTTATAATCATACCTCACTGGGTTCACCCCATAATCTGCGCAGATAAAGATCAGATTGTGGCACAACAATCCCTGGAGGTAATGATTCAGCACCACGAGGATTAGTTGGAACATAAACCTAAGAGAAGAAAAAAGAACAATAAAACTTCATTACTTAATAAGCTGAACATAAACTATGGCTGCAACTCTAGCAAATAAGAAAATGTTCGAAAGCCAAAACTATCTATAATCTCAAGATGTTTGAAAGTCAGTGCATGAAACAAGTATCCAAACCATCTAGAAATCATTCAATCATCTCCAGTAGATATACAAGAAATACTACTTTCTGGACCATTAAAGAAATAAATACATCATAAAAGAAATACTAATTTCAAAATTTTGAAACTCTCTCTTTTTCAACTGATGACTTTAAAACTAAGAACTACCTTCATCCTCCCCTTTTATCAATCAAGCTTCACAGATGGGCCATAAATCACTTGAAGCATTTTCCTACAGAATTATTACTTGGAAATTCTTTAACTAAATACACAACTAAAAATGATCCTTAAGGCATTACTTTGAAGTTTGAACACAATAAAGTTTGAAAGTCATAACTTCTTACTTTTTATTTATTTATTTTATATCTTATGTTTATATGATCAATTTAATAATTAAAGTAGGAATAAAAACATTTATATACAAATAATAGTAGGAGTAATTTTCCAATAAATTTAGGTTTATTGGTATAATATATCTGTATGAAGCTATCAGATTGAACAATAGAACACTAAAAAAAAACAAAAATCAATTCAATCAATCCACATATGCGAATGAAATAGGATGTAACCAAAACTGCTTCTCAAATTTTGTCAACAAGAAAGAGGATAGAATCTTTATATACCCCAAGAATAAGCAAAAGAAGTACCTTTGAAACATAGCCTGATCCAATACTCTCAAGACTTTCACCTTCTGTAGATTCGGTAATTGTAGGTGTATCGGCGTTGGCTACATCAAGAGACGATATAAGGCTTGAAGGTAAGTTAATCTGCGAAGTTTAAGACAAGTCAAATGAATATAGGTTTTGAATTCAAGATAAACACACATGGACAGAGCCAAATATACCTTGGTTAAAGAAACAGATGGAAATGAAACACCAACAAAAAATCCAAAGACAAGTCCTATAAGTGTAGCTATTATAACTCTGCCACTATCATGTGATTTTTTAAGAGCTCCACTGCAAAAGAAAGAGAGAGAAAAAAAAAACTTACTTGTGATATTTCAGTAAAGTGAACCTCAAATATATAATCACAAGGAAGCCTCACAAGAGTAGTTTGGCCATTTGAGGTAGCATACCATATGAAGGACAACAACTAAAGTGTATAATTCATTTGTACCTGCGGTGTATGGTCCCCATATCTTTTCTTTTTGTGCTGAAATCTCAACATAAAAGCTTCCACTCACAGCAACAACTTAATTCCTTGAGCAACTTCTCAAGCAAATATTGCATTCTTCAGCTTCAATAGAGCAAATGATCACTTAAAAGTAGAAGCCCTGATCATCAACAGTAGATTGTAATTCACAGCCTGCACAAAACCACCTAAATCTATGTCCACCATTTTAATATGCACCAACTGTCACTAATAGCATACTTATATGATGATACCACTTCACACGAATTTTTTGGTCATTTTCTGATTTTCATTATATTATTTACGGGAAATACCCATTAAAAGCAAGATTCTAGCTCACCCTATAAGCGCATTTAACTTGAGGACAGAACCTTTTTTTTTAAACTGCATAGTGCCATCCCAACACGTGTAATTCCTCCCTGAGCTCAAAAATTCCCCGTGGCTTCCTAGTTTGTTTAAGCCAAAAATCATTCATATATGCTCCAAATCAAAACGTAAACACACATTACGTGCACAACGAAACCATACAATTCGAAAATGAAATCACATTCTTGATCTGAAATAAAGAAACCGAAAAAAAAAAAAAGAGAGAGAGAAGGAAAAAAAATATACAACACGATTCGCATGATCTGGACGTTTCAAGTTCAATGGCGACAGAAACAAGCAAATATTCAAATGAGAATTAATCATTACTGCATTAAATAACAACAAAGTTAATACACAATGCATGGGGAAAGAAAAAGAGAAGAAGAAGCTAAATTAGAGTTCCAAACAATCAAATATAATCATGTTCATTTCTACTCCGAAAAATTCAAAATTCTCCATTGATCAACTGGAAATATAAAACTACCAAAAAACATGGAGAAAAACAATACCTGAACAAATCTCAGAGAAGTGCTAGGGCTTAGACTCACGTGCTTTTGCCGATCGTTTCTCAGCGAGAGAGAGAGAGAGAGAGAGTGTGTGTGTGTGTGTGTGTGTTTGAAGAGAGAGAGAAGGCACACCTGGTTTTTGTTACGGGACCGTAAAAACTAGAAAATAAAATGCGGTTCAATTATGTGACCAAATTACCCCACGTTCCACTTTTAAATTTCCGCCGGAAACACAGCAAGTGGTATACGCCCCGTTCTTTTGTTTCTTTCACTGGAAGCCAATCATTTGTTACCACGTAGAGGGAGGATATACTCGTGTGCTGATGTTGATACAGTGCATCACCGTTTAGCTTTTACTGAGTTGTCATCGCGTGGTGCCACGTACTTAGATCTACACCATTTATAACTAAATGTTGGTTCAAACAGCCAAATCATTAGAAGGCACGTTATTCTTAAAGGACGGAACTGCCCTTGCTGCTTGTAGATAATCCTTTGTCTTTGCCAATACTCGTCTCTTGGACACATTTTATATTCGACGTAGCTTTTATTTATACGTTTTTTTTTTTCTGTATTTTTAAAATTATTTTTTATTAATTTTGATTAAAAAAAATTTAAAAATTTGAAGCATTCTAAAAAATTATTGAAACATTTCTTCTATTTTTAACTTTTTAAAAAATATGTAAAACAGAATTTTAGAAAATATATATATATATATATTTTTTTATTTATTTTGGATAAGAATGAAATCATTGTGATAAAAAAATTAATATTTTTTTATAAAAGTATTATTTGTTGCTATTGAGTAATTGTTATAATGTATTTCACATTAATTATGGTAATAATCTTATTTGCAGATATTATGAGTTATTTTTCCAAAATAAGTTTTTTCAAAATAAAATTAATTAATAACTATTATATCAGCAATTGATCCTGTTTAGTAATAAAATGTATTAATGATCAATGAGTATATTCACATTAAATTAGAATCAATTTCAATTTCGATTCATTTTTTTTTTTGCTCCATCATTAGATTTTAAACTATATTAATTTGGTCATTAACATGATTCATTATTATTTAGTTTAGAATAAAATCATATTTAACCCATCAATAATTGTTATAAAATATTAATTGAGTATTTTTTTAGATTTGGGATCATTTATTATGCCATTACTATAAAATTATCACAACATTTTTACTATATCAAAATATTATATATATATATATATATATAGTCAGGCTATTGTAAGATATATTTGATAATTTTAAAATGCAGACTAATAGTCTATTATTAGTGACAAATTAATAATAAAAAATCACTAATAGTAGATTAATAGTGATGGTTTGTATTTTAAAATTGTTAGATATACTTTACAATAGTTTGATACTATATATATAAATTATATGTTCTGAACGTTTTGATCGCTTCATAGTCAGGTCGTCATTTATCAATTATTGAGTTGTTTAAAAACTGAGATTTAAAAATATATTTAGGGTTTAAATGAGTCCATACATGGTTCACTTTGCCATTTTAAAATTCTAATACTTCAACAAACCCTATAATAAACCAAAACTACATTAAATATTAGTTTTTAAAACAATATAAAAGTTGATAAATGACGTTTTGACTATAGAATGATTGATATATATATATATATGCTTACGAACATATATACAAAATATAACAATTATTTAAATGTATCCTCTTAGAAATTCAAGCATTTTCTTTTTGACTAATATAAAGATTTTTTTATTTAACATATTTTGTTAGAACTCATTTTCTGCAATTAGTTTTTACATATTGAGTTTAAATTATGAAAAGCTTCGATATAAGGTTGGCTTTCCACATCTTCACAATTAATGAAACTCTCCAATTAGGTAATTAAGAAAGAGGGACGATATTTGTAGAGAAAAAAAATAACAATATTTTTGCATAGGTGGCATATATTTTTATTTCATTTTTATGAATTATAGGTGGCATTACATATATGGTGCTTCATGGATCCTGACTTTTGTATTATTATTATTATTATTAACCGGTTTTGTCAAAATGGCTATGTTTGCTTTGGATCCTAGAAGTGTTCCCATCCTAGATGGTTTTACTGGAGGTTTTTTCCAAATTTGTTGGGAAATGGTGGGTTCGGAGGAGGTTGTGGATGCAGTTTGACATTTTTTTGTCTCTGGCAAAATTTTTCCAGGTCTTAATTCTAGCTTCATAGTCCTTTTTCCAAAATCTCCTTCGGCTAACACTGTAGAATATTATCAGCCTATTGTCTTAAATAATTTTCTTTTCAAGATTATCTCTAAATTGCTTGCAGACCGTCTTGCTGTAATTGCCAACCGAGTGATTTTGAACAATCAGTTTGGTTTTATCTGTGGGCGAAATATTCAGGATTGTATTGTAGCGGCTTCGGAGAGTGTCAATCTTTTAAATCATAAAGTTTAAGGGGGCAGTATTGCTTTGAAGATTGATATTTGCAAAGCTTTTGATTCAATGCAATGGGACTTCATTCTGGAAGTGTTGAAGAGGTTTGGTTTTACTCCTATTTTTTGTGCTTGGGTTGTTTCTATTTTTAATTTTGCTCGTATTTCTGTTTTGATGGATGGTTCTCCGAAATGTTATTTTAGTTGCTCCAGAGGTGTCCGACAAGGTGATCCTTTTTATCCTCTTCTTTTTGGGTTAGCTGAGGATTATTTAAGCAGATACTTATTGCAGCTTGTTAAGAATCGAAAACTCAGTCCGATTGGGATTAATGAGGTTGCTGTTCCTTCTCATTTATTGTATGTAGATAATGTTTTGCTTTTTCTGTCATAGGTCTCTGGCTAATATTAAGTTGATTAAATCTATTTTTAATCACTATGGTTTAATATCTGGCTAGCAAGTTAATTGGAATAAGTCAAATATTTTTTTTGGTAAGGGTTTTTCAAAAATAAGGTAGTTAAGGATTTTAAATATTTTGGGTATGAAAATTGGTCAGTTTCCTTTTAAATATCTTGGTGTTCCTCTGTTTTTTAGGACTCCAAAACTTGTCCATTTCCAGAAAACTGTTGATTGAATTATTGCTCAATTTTCTGCTTGGCATAACCGGTTTCTTTCTTATGCCTGTCGAATTTGCTTGGTCCATCATGCCATTTCTTCAATGTTTGTGCATTCCTTTATGATTTACAAATGGCATTTTGCTTTGCTCAAAAGTTTATCTTTTGCTATGTGGAATTTTATTTGGACCGATTATGTGGATAAACAAAAATAGATTACTGTGGCTTGGAATTCTTGTTGTAATCCAGTGCATTGTGGTGGTTTAGGTTTGAAAAATTTGGCTCTTTTCAACAAGGCTCTGTTGACTAAAATGGTTTGGAGATTTTTAACTAACAATTACTTTGTTTTCGGTTTTCTAAGGGCGCATTTTTTGACTCAGCTTCAGGAGGGTTATGTGCACTACTTTCCTTCTTCTGTTTGGCTGGCCTTTCGGGAGTTGTATCCGAATATTATGGGTAGGGTTAAATGGATTGTTGGTTCATGCAGTAAAATTCGATTTTGGAAAGACAGATGGTTAGATTTTTCTCTGATTAATATTGTTCTTGTTGATAATTGTGAAGCTTTAATTGCTGATTTTTTGGATGCTAAGGATTCTTAGTCTTTTGATTCTGTTTTCCAGGATAAATTTCCGGGTGTGGTTGATTTAGTATCCAAGGTTGATATTTCAGCTTCTTCTGATAAATTGGTTTGGACTGTTGCTAGGGATGGGGCTCTTACTTCTAAATTATATTATAATTTTTTAATTTCTTCAGATCCCTGTCAAAAATGGAAGCAGGTTATTTGGTCTAAATTTTTGCCACCTTCGAGGTCGGTTTTGTGCTGCCTTTTTTTCATAATTGTTTACCTACTGATGATCGTCTAATTAAGTTAGGGTATAAATTATGCTCTTGTTGTTCTCTTTGTAGTTTGGCTGGGGAAAATGCACAACATCTGTTTTTGGAGTGTGCATATGCATGTGCTATCTGGGATATGATTGCTCAACATTTTCGTATCAGGTTAGATATTTCTTCTTTAGAAAGTTTGTTATCAATTTCTTTGAATTTGTCTTTGAGTTCCCATATTAGATTTCTTCTACTTTCGGCAATTGTGGCTGGGATATCTTCGGTTTGGTTTGCTAGAAATAAATTGAGATTTGAGGAGGTGAAGTTACATTTCACTTATTTTTGGGTTTTTGTTCGGAGGTGTATTTATGAAGCTAATAGTCTCCATAATGGTCATATGCATAATTATGTTTCAGATTTGGAAATTTTAAAGACTTTGGGTTTGGCTTCTCGTTCTACAAAAGCTCCGAGGATTGTTTCTGTGGTTTAGTATGCTCCTTCCCCAGGCTGGTTTAAATTTAATACTGATAGAGTTGTTGTTGGTAATCCAGGACGAGCGGGTTATGGTGGGGTGGTTCGCACTTCCAGAGGCTTTATTAAATGGTGTTTTTGGGCTTCTCTTCCTATTTCTTCTGCAATTGAAGCAGAAATTTGGGCGGTGATTAAAACCTTGTTTTATGTGAAAAGCTATGGTTGGGATCATATTTGGTTGGAATGTGACTCTATGGTAGTGTTCCATCTTTTATCTTCTCGGTCTCTCCATGTTCCCTGGTCAGTTTTTGCTGCTTGGACAAGAACTTTGCTGTTTATTGATTCTATTTCTTTCCGGGTCTCTCATATATTTTGGGAAGGTAATATGGTTGATAATGTGCTTTAAACGTGCTCTTTCGGTTGAAGGGACTCATTGGAGTTTTCTTCTTCTTGATGACTGTTGGTCGGCTCATGTGGCAGATATGTGGAAGGATAGAACCTTCAAATTTTTTTAGTTTTATGGGGTGTTTTTTTGTATATGTGTTTCTGTACAAATTGGTACTCTTTTTTCTTCTTCTAGTTTTTCCTGTGTTGTTTTTCCAGTTGAAAGTTTTAATGAAGCCAGCAGTTTTAGATCTTTTGATTTGATTGTGTATTTAACTATTTTAATTTTAATTTATTTTAGTTAGCTGAGTTGGTCTAGAAATGCCTTGTCTGTCCTACCTAGCTAGTTATCTTTATTATTATTATTATTATTATTATTATTATTATTATTATTATTATGTGACTAGGGGAGAGAATTTTTATATTCAGAAAAAATTAAACTTCTTATTTAAAAGTAGATGTTTAATAATTTTATCACTAATTCAAATCTACAAATATTTTGATTTCCGTATTTTATCTTTAAAACGGCAATAACAAAATAAATAGAGAAAATAAAAAAGCAAAATTTTGATTATCGGAACGTCTTATCCTTTATTTTATGGACATATGGAACATCTTATCCTGTAGACATCATTATTTGGACTTTGGTGTTCAATCAATTCTTTTTTTTTTTTTTTTTGATGAATGTGTTCAATCAATTCTTTGTTTGCTAACAGGTGATGATCAATCACATCACCGAAACCATTTCTTTCTTATTTTGCTAACTTCCCACCAAAATCAAATTAACCTACACGCAGTACACCTTATATTGATTATTAACACATGACAATGACAAAGTAATCAGCTTTACTTTACCCAACTTCTTTAGTTGTGGTATGGTAAATTTACCAAAAAAAAAAGTTGTGGTATGGTAATCTATATGGTTAGCTTTTAGTTTTTTTTTTCTTTTTTTTTTAATTATNTACTACTGATTGATTCCAGACCAGTTTGTTTGACCGGGGAATCCTTTTTTTTTAATAGAACGGAAAGCAAGCAAAGCGAATTCCAATGATTCGAGATCTGGATAGTGCACTGAGCGAAGCAGCAGAAATTGGACCTAAAGCGCCGACGCTTGTCCGCCGACTCCTCCATTTATAGATCTCTATTCTATGATGGACGAAATACAGCCTCGAGCTATAGTAGCCGAGCCCTATGAGAGCTAAGCTCCTCTTTTGGCTTAAGAAAGATGGTCATAAAAACGAGATCTTTCATCAGCCAGGCCAGACCAGGTGACATACTCCAGATGAGTGGCCGATCCCAATTTCTGAGGAAGATCCAGATTCTGATTCAGATTCAGTCGCAGGCCATATTGGGATGAAAGGAAGGTAAGCCGCTTCACCTCTGTCCGCCTATCCTCTTTTATCTGCCTTTGTTGCCGCTTCGCTTCCAGACATGGGAGAAATTAGAGGAATGAATGAGGTACTGCTGACCAGGTGAGAGAGATATTCCCAATTGCACCAGCAGAGCCGGAGTAAGCGGATTGGCGTTATCAGATCCAGATGAGCTCAGAGCCATAGCCTATGCGAGCCTTACCAGAGCTCTTGTACATTTTTCAGTTTACCTATGAGAGATCCGGTTTAAAAGGCCTATTTGATAGACTGATTCTCGGTATAATCACCTAAAAAAGAGCTTGAAGAGGGGCTTCGACCACTTAACTTAAGAAAATTAGCCACTAGACCGAAGAGGTGTCGCTTAAGGACACAGAGAGACTTCGAACGCTAGGTGCTTTTAAGCCTTCTTATCAAGACTTGTAACTGGACCCTAGTACCTCTCTCACTGAGAGAACTGGCATATTCTTACTAACTAAACAAAGGAAGGCATATAGACCCCGTCCCTCACTCCGGAAAGGAAGGAGAGAGCTCAGAGGGCAAAGGAAGTAGTATTTCAAGTCAAGAAGCTCGTCGTCTTACTGATTGAGCACTTGGCGAGGCAGGTGTAGATTTTCCAAGGATGGGATTCGCGCATACCAATGAATGGAGTCAATAACTTTAGAAAAAAAAGATTTTTTTTTTGTAAACAAGTAAGCAAGAGAGGGTACTCGCGGACAGATGACCAAAGAAAGAAAAGAAGATAGAGCCTTGCTGACAGATCAGAAGAAAGAAGAGTCTGAGACCCTTGTCCNTAAATTGAAATACAATTAAATTTAGTTTGAGACTGTACTAAACACAGTTTATCAAATTCTGTCATCTAATCTGAGACTGCATCAGGATTTGAGAAGTCTAATCCTGCTTATATTTAATCCGATCCAATACTATCAGTTATATCCGATCTAATCTGATACTGCGTATCAAACAGTGCCTATTTAATTTGAAAATTTTTAAAAAATAATTGTATTAAAATTTAGACTAAAATAATCATGCATTACAGAAACAAAAAGTTATATGAAAAAAAGTATATTACATATACCTCTTTTAAAATTTGCTAATATTACATGTGGATCCTTCAAGTTTAAAAAAATGAGATGTACATCTCTGGTTTTTAGTATTCTATCTAAAAAGTATTTTATCTTTGGCAAATGAAAATATTAAAATATCCTTAGCTCTTTTTTTTTTTCTTTCTCTCTCTTCTCTCCACTCTTAATTAATGAAATTTAAAATCTTTATTAATTAACTCCTTTCTTAATTAATTTTAATACTTTTTAATTAATAATTAATAAAATAAATTTTAATTAATTTAGTTTAAAATATTAAATTAAATTACTTTTTTTTAGTTACCATAAATATATAGAAAACAAAGTAATCAACAAGCACATACATCACCAAAACAGCTCCACAAAAGAAGGCAAACCCTATGAAGAACCAATTTGCAAATAGGCTTTCTAACAGAAGCAAGCACGCTTACATGTTGCACCTTCAGCCAACAAACATTGCTTAGTCAAGTATCCGCCAAACAAAAAAAAATCCAAATTTTTCTAGAAAATTGATTCACATCCAACCCATAAATGGGTTAAATGATGCCAGATCCCGTCCATCAATTTAGAAATTTTGCAGATAGCCTTTCGCACAAAACAACAACAACAAAAATAAAAATAAAAGGTGAAGCATGTTAACTTCTATCAATTAAAAAACATCCATCGGGTTTTTGTTGTTGATTTGGGTATGGACATGTTCTGGTAGTTTTTTTCCAAATCGATAGAAAGTTGCAGGGGCTTATGTCTTTGATTTATTCTAGGTTGCCGTTGGTGCGGTGGAGATCTGGTGATGGAACGGTGTCCTTCTGTGGTTTGATTTGGATTTGGGTATGTTCATGGGGGATCTCTGGTCTGTTTAGACGAAGAAGATCTGAAAGGGGAAAGAGAGACAGAGGGAAAGAGAAAAAGGAAGAGAGAGAAAATGAGATATAGACATATGGAAATGGAGAAAATGAGAGCAAGAAAAATATATATTTGTTTTATTATAAAAGGAAAAAAATATATATATTTATATTATTATAAGAGAGAGAAGATGAAGTTTAACCATTTAGTAAAACACAAAGACAAATCTATTCTTGTTCAATCAACTTTAACATAGCTTTTCTAACAGCAAATGAGATACCTATCATTTTCTAAATATGAAAGATTCACTTGTAATATTAGTAAATATTAGGGGCAAAAATATAATTTAACATAATCATTTAAAATCACAGATCAATCATCAAAACTGTAAATGAAATTTCATAAAACATTTAAAAACATTTTGTTGCACATATTCGCATAAAATACTAAGTCGATGGGCCACAACCCGTAAAATCAAATAGATGGGATACAATCTATAAATTCAAAAAAATCAATCTAAAACTATAAATCATATATCATATATCAAAACTAATACCACACTCTAGTATTGTGCCGTGTGACCTTCAGCAACCTGATGGCGTCACAGGCTAGAGGAATGGGGTATAACTCATCACAACGGACCGACGTCCCAAATACGTCATGACATGATCCTCATCATCTCTCTCTCGACACGTGTCCACAGCAGATGATGACATAATATCATAATAGCACTGGTAATAACAAACATATTTCAATCAACATATCAATACTGTGTGGTACTCCTCAAAATCATCTCTGAGATCATCCATCATCAGATTTTATCAATTTCTCAAATCTTTTTATTTTGTCGTAGTAAATTCAACAATTTTATAAATTTTTCTATTTTGGAAATTGCAGGAAAATATTCAAAATTTTCAACTATTAGAAAATTACCCCAAAAATTTTTAAATTCTACAAAAGTCACAAATTTTCTTTGAAATTACCATTTTCTACAAAATTACGAAAAACATCCAAAAATTTCATAAATCACTAAATAATCATTTAAAACACAAATTTCATATTTACTCCAAATAAGTATGAGTTTCATTAAAATCACATATATAGATATAATCTAGGTTTAGCAACCATTTAAATCCGTGTATCATATATTTAATAAGCATAATTTAAATGCATAATAAAATCCAATCGAACCAAATCAAATGACATTCAATCATAATACTATAAAATCCAAAAATATTTAGAAATAAATGCATTCACAGATTAGACGCGTGCTTTTGCTGGATCTCCGATCCAGCTCTCGCCTGTGCACGAACGCCTAAAATAATTCACCAAAATTTCTTTTAATTATCGAAAAATTAGCCGAAGGCTTAGAGGAGTTTCCTGAGTTCCCAATTACAAGATTAAAATACTAATTATTAAAATTGCTCTTGAATTTCAGTAATTACAAAAATGCTTATTAGCCATATACCCAAAATTTGAGACTTTTCATTTCTCCAAAATTAATTGAAATTGAACATTAGGTTATGTACCTAAGACCTCTAGGAACCTAATTAAGTTCTCAAACTCACTCAATTTCATTTTGAAGTAGTATGATTTTAATTTCTAATTTTGGCTTCGGATTAAAATTTGAATTTTTCGGTTTTAAGTCCATTCTCTACAAACTTTATATTGAAATGCAATTGAAGATGAAATAAATGAGAAATTACCTTCAATTTGGTGATTCCTCACTGTCAATGATTAGAATCGTTCTTTGAAGATTGCGTTCAAGGTTAAAATTAGGCGTTCTCAAATCTGGACAAAATTGGATCAAATTGACGACCTAGCTAGCTTATCCATGACCCAAGGAACATGTTGAGACTGATGGTGAGCACCCACATGCCACCATTTGCTTCGCTGGAGAAGATGAAGTTTCAGCTAAAGATGGAGTTCGTCGGTGATGTTAACGGTGAATTAGGCAAAAGAGGAACCTCTGGTTTGCTTCATCGGCACGAGGGGAAACTTTCTGGGTTGGTGGTGCACCACCACTAGCCGGCAATGGAGGAGAACAGTGGCGGCGCTTGAGACCGAGTTGTAGCAAATCGGGGAGGCGCATGTGTTGTGTAAGAAAATTGTCGGAGCTCGGCGAGATGCATACAAGGTCACTAGGGTGGTCTGGTTCCCCTGAAAGTGGTTGTGTTGTGCCACTCACTGGAAAACAGTGGGGATCTAGGTGGAAGTGGTGGTTGTTTGAGTAGTTTTTCTGTCACTTTGAAACTATTTTTCAACAGGTTACTATAATTTTTTGGTGACTAAATTGATACGACTGTGTAGCTTGTTGCACAAGCTTTTCAACGGTACCAAAAATGTATTCTAAATCCATCAGATGAGAGAGATACGGCCGGTCAAAGTTGATACGGCCACAAGATCTACTTTCTCTCTCATCTCATTAGATTGCAGAAAAAAACGTGGAAGATGATAAATAGTGACATTTGGAAAACATGAAACTAACATTTAAAGACCAACATGTGACCCCTTTAAATTGTTGACAGCTGTAGGGCACAAATATTTGAATTAAAGTGCTCAAAAGGCATATAAATGCATCAGTGTAAGATTAAAAAGAGTACATATAAGTTTAAACTAATTCTGAAATTAAAATAAAATTTTGATTGACCATAACTAAAAATTTACAACTCTGATTTGCGTGTGCCAACAGTCAAAAGACTCGTGTCAACGACCTCTACGTTAAGCTTGATAAAGTTTGAGTAAAAATTTGTCCGAATAAAAAGTCAATATCGAGCCTCCATCTGGTCAACCTGGTCCAAAATCACAAGTAAGCAATGTGAGCGAATTCAGGTCGTTACATTAAATGTTCTTTGTACATTATAGACCAAATTGGATTTTTCTTATATAGGTCCATGTGTAAAGCCCACAGTGAAATCCAAGCCCAATATGTTTTATTTTTATTTTCTATCACCATGAGCGGGATAACAATTCATTTTTTTCTAAGCGATGTGGGACATACTAAATTTTTGTTTCTCTTTGCAATGTGTACCCTTTTTAATTTTAGAAAAGAAGGTCAGAGTTTTTAATTGGATCAATTAAACACCCCATCTATATTTGAGTTATCAATTGAATTCTACGCATAGAAGGCAATTTGTGTTGCAATCCCAATTAGTTGGGTCCAAAACAAAATTGTAGACTTTTAATTGAAAAACTTATTTATATTTGATTGATTTTAGATCTATTAGAATTTTAGTTTGGGCTATAAAAGTTATTGGGACATACAACTTTTTATTTGCAAATCTAAGAGATGTTCTTGGTCGTTGAAATATGTGGTCGGCCAGTCAATTTATGTGCTGATTTTTATTTGGTTGAAACCGTTTATTTTCGTCAGTTTAAGCCATTTTGGATTTTTTCTTTTAGACTTATTTATATTATTGAGTCTGCGCTGCTTTAGGTTTTTTGAGCTTCATTTTTAAACTATTTTCAAAATTCTTTTTAACACAAAAAACACTAATTTTTGGGCAGTTTTCAAATACTTTGGGCCCAAAATAAATTTTTTAAGGTTTTACGTATAGTTTTGGCGCAACAAACCTTTTAACACTGAATGTTTTAGGAACTTTGATGTTGATCCGATCAACTTGATCTTTTAGTTTCGTATTTTCAAAAGAAATATATATATATATATATATATATTTTTTAGGATATATAAATAAACTACTTCATATAATTGAGTTTCATTTGATTTATTTTGATTTAATACTTATTTATTTGATTTGATTATTTATTTTGAAATCAATTTTTGGACTGTTATTAACATTTAATGATCATTTTAATTTCATTGGATTATAAAAGTACTGGACAAATAATAATTAATAAAAATAATTAGATACTTAATTTATTTGGCATTTAATTTTATTTTGTGCTAAATTAATTTAATTGGCAATGTTAAATGATAAAAAAAAGAAAAAAAGAGAGAAGATAATGTAGAATTTAAAGAGGCTAGTTTCAACTTAATTTCTTTATCTCTTATCAAGATAAAGAGAGTATCAAAATTAAAATTTAATTTTAATATTAAAGTTTGAAGTCCTGTTATCTTTGTCCAAGTTTCTCTATCCTTTTTTTAAACAGAGGAAAGCTTTTCATTATAAGGGGTTGGAAACCAATTAGAGAGAAAAGAAAAAAAGGAAAAAAAGGCAGAGAAAAAAACTATCTAAAACTTGTGAGTGAGGAAAAAACTACATGAAAAAAGAGAGAGTAAAAAAGGTATTAAAATGATCTTTTTTCTTCCAATCTTTGTTTTTTATGATTTTACTAGTCTCTTTAATTCAAAAGGGGCATATGAAAGTCTATGACCTACAAATCTTTGAGAATTATGGAGGTTAGTGAAATTTTTATTTTTAATTTTGTTTACTATATTTTCTTTGTTATTGATATGGTATTGGAGAGAGCTTATGAAAATCTATGGCCTGAATTTTCCTATGAGATTATATGAATATCGTAAAACTCAAGTTGAGAGGGTCCTATAAAGACCATTGGTCTGAGACTTTTTTTTTTTAAAAACTAGAGTTTTGCTAATGAATTAATAAAAAAGACAAATAAAAGGAAAATTTTATTTCCATAAATTTACCTGTGGTATTTACTATCTTTCAAAATGTTCTCTACCTAAGTTGATGTGCAACCCAGACCTACGCTCAAATTAATCGAAAGAAGAAAATAAAAATCTGCAAGTGAAAGGGAAATTGTTAAATCAAAGATTAACAAAATAATTTTTGATTAAAATTTTTTTTTGACAAAAGTTGAAAGTTTTTTTTTACTTGTCTCGAGTTACGTGAAGAAAAATAAAATATAAAATTATATCATGAGTTTTCTTTTAGGAGCTTCACGTAAAATGAGAGGAAAAAAAGAAAAATATGAGTAAATAAAAAAAAATCACATCAATTATATACAAAGAAGATAAAAAGAGATCATGCATACGCGAGAAGATGCAAGCCTAAAGCTTTTCTTTATTTTTGTTTAAAGCCATTTTTGGACACACAAAGTTTTATACTTTTTAGAGCAATACCAATACTGAAAAAAATCTAAACAATTAAAAAATCAAAAGACTAATATATTTTCTGATGCACCAAATTCCTTTCGCAAAGTAGCTAAGGAATTCCTACAAATCTAGATTAACAAAAATTCTGCAAATTTAAAAGAAAATTAAAAAAATCAGAGTTTGACCAAATTAAACAAATTTTGATTAAATTTTTTTAAATTTACTCGATTTGTGAGAAAAAATTTAAAAGTAAAAGAAATCAAAATTTGTCATCTCAGAAAAAAGAAAGAAAAGAAAATCAAAATAAAGAATTTATTCTTACCTGATAAATTAAAATCGTTTCTTTCTCTTAACTGATGGAATAAAGACTTGTGGGAATCAATTGGACGTTGATTTGTACTTATAAAAAAGTCCCATATGAATTAAATTTTCTTTTTTGAGATTTGTTAATGCAATTTGAAATAGAATTCTTACTGGCTTTTAATTTCTGATTCAATTATAATAAATTTCTGAAATAGAATTCTTACTGGCTTTTAAGTTTTTGGTCATTCTAGTTGTTTAGCCAATTAAATGTAAGGCCTCATCTTAACCCGTTTAAATTCAAATGAATTTTAACCTAATTAAAATTTTAAAAGTGTTTAAAAGTAGAAATTTAGAATTTAAAATGGCTTTCTTAATTCGTTTTGTAAATAAAAATTACCAATTAACTTTATAATGTCAAAGTCCAAAGTCCAAATAAAATACAAATAGATTTTAAAATGAATTTTTTGTACGGATGTCCATGGTTTGGGCTAGGGGTGGGCGGTGGTCTGTTTTCCAATCAGTTTTTCATTGAACTGATGACGTTGATTTTGGTAAAATGGCCAACCGCTCACCGATCGACCATCCTATATAACTGGGGCAAAATTGCACCGATAATGGTAGGTCAGTGTTGGTTGGCGTCGGTATTCTACAAAGGTCGGAGATTGGTTTGAAAAATCTGCTTCGTCGCGGAAGGTGAGAGGTGTGCCATTGTGTCGTTAGCTGGTTGTGCTTCATCACGGAGGGAGAGAGATCGGCGGAGAGAGATGTGAAAAATCGGAGAAGGATGAGCTGAGTCGCCACAGCATTTGAAGAAGCGTCATAGCCATTTTCGGAGGAAAAGGTAGAAGTTAGGGCCGGCTGAGAAGGGAGGGAAGAGGTAAATGATTTTGGATGGCTGAGATTTAATCTTAGAGGGTGAGGTGTCAACATCTTAAGAGTTATTAGTTAGACCGGTCCGGTTCGGAGAAAATATTAATGAAAATCGGTCACCGAACTGGCCAAGCTAGTTTTTCCTTCTCTCTCAACTGAACCGAACTGGCCACTTGGATTTAACCAGACTAGACTGAACCAAATTAGGCTGGTTCAGTTTGTTCGGTCGGTTTAGCCGGTTTTGCCCACTCCTAGTTTGGGTCAATTAATGAAAAAAACCCATAATTTTTTTCTAATGGTTTATGCTTACCACGTTAGCAGCACTATCTTTAAAAAATCAATTTTACTCCTCATCTTTTAGACATCCTAGGATCTCTACAATTCTTTTTTTTTCCTTTTCCAAAAATTCATTTGAAGTCGTCAAAGATTTTTAAATCTATTGGAAAAGTTTTGAATCCTCATCTTTTACCTAAACATGTGTATTTTGAATATTTTTTTAGATAAAATAAACATGGAGAAAGTGGACAAAAACCAGAAAAAAAAACCGAGGATGAAAACGATGATCACCGCCCCATAAAGTTGTGTATTGGGTAGTGCATTTAATTTAAGGGCAATGATTAAATATATAGGGTTGGATGTACAATTACATGGTCAACCTGCCCTTATTCGCTTTCCAATCACATAGCTCGCCCTATGTTGGGCGGGTTTACAATTTTATTATTATTTTTAGTGTGCATAACTTTGTCCTATATTTATTATTATGCAGTTCCTAAGATTACGTTGTAATATTTTTTGGCAAAACTTCATCCAATCCATTTCCATCATTTATTAAAATTATGTAAAACCATTAATTACAAAGGTCTATTCGAATTCTAACCATATCTAATTATCACATATATTTAATGATTACAAATAACTATAATGATTACATATTTTTTTGTTTTTGTCTTTCATCGCGCCCGTGGAACAACACACTGTCCAACAATGAACAATTTGTTGTTACACGGACGGGGTGAATATTAGTCGTCGGCTCCAAACGTGAATAAACACACCGCCCATATCTAACGGTGTGTTGTATGTCATGACATGAAATGACGAGACTTCTTGCCTTCTAAAGGTAGCGTGCGTGTTTCCAAAAGATGCTTCCTTGAATATGAAAATACTCTTTCCATAGTGACCTTATAAATACCTCCACCAAACCTGAGTTTCAAAAAAATCAATTTCTTAGACTCCCATTTCAATTTCTATCTCATGGCAGACAATGTTCATAAACAACATTTGTTTCTGACTTGGGGCTCGCTCTTTCAACAACACACTGCCCATGGTTGGGGCGGTGTGTTGCCCCATAGGCAGTGCGAATGGCAAACTTTATCTCACCGTGGATTAAAACACCGCCCCTTGAAGGGTTGATGTGTTATTTCAAGGGCAAAGGGCAATGTAGAAGACAAAAATAACAAATATGTAATTAAATACCAAAAATAATACGTTTAATGCCAAAATGCAAAGTTAAAATATGGTATTATATTAATGAAGTACAAATTCCAACGACCAGATTACATATCGTCCTATACATCAAATAAGACTAATCAAGAAAACTACTATTTCAAGGAAAATATAATAAAAATAAAGTACATATCTATAATAATAATAATAATAAAAAGATAATAAAAAAAGACCGTCATGCAGCAGGAGCTGGTTTGCTAATTGGTTCACCCATTTTCTTCAGCTCAGGATACATAGGCATTGCTTAGAGAACAATGCTAATGGGCAATTGTTCATATTCATCCAAGATGCAAAAAATATCCTTGCCAAATAAATTAACCATCCAAATCAAAAAGTTCAATTTTATGTCCAATTCGGTTCTATCTTGAGGTGGTAAAAAGGGAAAATGAGTTATTGAATTCCTTAGCCATGAAGTCTTTGGAAAATGAGGTTTGAGTTTTAATTTTAGAATGAAATGAAAATGGAATGAAGCTTTTGTAATGATTGAAGTCGAAGAGTTCATAGTAATGAAAAGTAATTTGTGATAGTTAAATATGTAATTATTAGATATAGTTGGAATTCGAAAAGTTATTTGTAATAATATTTAAGATTCTTTATTAAATGATGCAAATGGATTTGTAAAATTGTTCAGCATGCATTTATTACATATGATTATCTTTGGAACTGCATATAAAATATGAGAGAAAATTATGTACGTGAAAAATAATAAAAAAATTATAAACCCGTTCAACGTAGGGTGGGATGTGTAGGTGGAAGGCGAGTAAGGGTGAGTTGGCCATGTAATTGTACAGCCCGCCCTTTATATTTAATCCCCGCCCTTAAATTAAACATATTGCCCAACATACAACTTCTATATGGTGAGGATGGTCGTCTTCAACCTCGATTTTTTCTGATTTTTGTCCACTTTCTTCATGTTTATTTCATTTGGGTTTGGATAAAAGAAGAGGGATTCAAATTTTTTTTAATAGATTTGAAAATATTTGTCGACTTCAAATGGGCTTTTGGAAGAAAAACAAAGAGAGGAAGAGTTGCAAATAGAAGAAGAAAAGAAAGATAAAGAAGAAGTTGCAAAGATCCTAGGGATGTGTGCAAGAGGAGGAGTAAATTGAACTTTTTAGGGACAGAGCTGCTGACGTGGTGGGCAAAAACCATTAAAAATAAAAGGTGGGCTTTTTTCATCCATTGGCCCAAACCCTTAGTATCTGTACAAAAAACCTTTTTAAAATTTAAGGTCTACAATTTTATGTAGGCCCAAGTAAATCCAAAGCTTAGACCCAAATTGTTTCAAATTAATTTATAGCCAAGACAAATATTAGGCTATAATTGAAAACAAATAGTCCAGCTAAAATTATTTTCTTGGATCAAAATCAAAGAGTTGAATAAACATGAATTATTTTAAATAAAATTGGGTATCATATAATGGTTCGTTCGATTAAATTAAATTGTCTTAAGCTATTCAAATAGAGTTCTTAATTTAAAATTAATTGGCATTTTCAAAGTTAAAAGGGATGTTAATTAAATTAATTTGGCATATACTCAAATTAAGTGCCAACTAAAGAAAATATCCAATTTATTTTGGAGGACTATTAATTTTCACCTAAATAAAATAGTTTGAAACATCAAATTATGAATTTATTATTTGGCATATGACACACAAAATAAAGAGATGTCAAATAATAAAATTCAACAAATTAAAATTATTTGACTATCTCTACAAAATCAGGAGTGGTCAAATGAATGCTAAAGGATATTTGCATATGATTGAGACTTTGAGGGGATACCAACCTAGTTGGATGTCTCTTTGTTCTTGTGTGCATAAATCTTTTAGTCTAAAATTTAACAAAGTTACTTCTTCAAATTATCCAAATCAAATAACCTAAACAAATAGTTATGGGTTATTAAATTAATCAAAATTTCCAAATCAAAAGGTTTTCAAGTAAAAGAAATCTCAAATGAACTATGATCGACTTGATTCCACAAAGGATATGTAGGCTGACTAATTCGAGGCTAGGTGGAGTTTAAATTCAAAATAAATTATCCAAATGTTCAAATATCAAAGTTTCTAAATCTAAATTTCCAAAAATACAAAACAAATCCAAATCTTATAAATTTTCCAAAGAAGTAACAAAAATCATTTTTTTTAAGAACTATAAGTGGCTTGATACATTTAAAGGAGTATGTAGGCAGCTGAGGACTTCAAACTCAGTGCAGCTGCAGAATATTTTCAAAATCATTTTATTATAATATAATTAGAATAAAATGGTTCAATAATTGGACTAAAATGGTACTATAATTGGAATCATTTTACAATTCCGTGTACTAAGGATTGTAATTAAGAGTTATACACCCTTGAATGGGTCGAACCACGTTTTAAAAAAAACTCTTATACCTTTTAAAAGGGATATGTGAGATATTGTTTGTGAATGCTAAATTTTTCACAACCATATTTTTGGAATGCCCAGTTGGACCCATTTCCCTTTCATCTCCAGTTATATCAAGTTTGACTTATATTGTTTACTTTCTTGTCTTACAAATAAGATGGCATCCATCATGACAGTGTACTTCTATCAGATACCTACTGTAACCTTCACTGAAGGGTAGCAGAAGAGAAGTGGCGTATGCACTACTGTTGCTAATTTTTTTTAAGCTTTAAGCGATCCAAGCTTGCTGCTATTGTGGAATACCCCAAAACGTCCACGATCGCTGAAGCTATGTGTGCCCTTCAAGTCCTTAAAGGAAAAGCATCGAAGGGATTAAAGACAAGACATGCTAGATCCGCCAAAAAGAAAGGTGTTGTTTTTGTAGTTCAAACTGCATTTCCAGAGACTACGAAGGTTTCTATCCCCTCAGTTGCTTCTCAAAAGAAAGCTAGCCCAGGTTCCATGGGATCTATCCCATGCAGCTACTAAGGTCGGGTTCAACTTTTAATCCAAATCATGGTTGGGTCGATTTCAATCAGCTTAGTTACTATCGAGTTTGTAATGGTGACATTTTTAGAAAAGGATTATACTCCAACTGTTTTTCCTGCAAAGGAGATTCCTAAACCTCCAAAAACTTCTTAGTTGTCCATCCACCACATAGGAGTGACCCAGCTAGTCTCAAAAAACTACTTTAAAGGAAGGGAAAGTAGTTAGGGAACATTAGAACTGTACATGAATATTGAAAAACTGGAAAAATTGACCCATCGAACCAGACCAAATTGAAAATTTCATCCAGCAATAACCGGTTGGTCGGTTAACCAACTACTACTGTATCTACATGGTCTGTGGTCAATTCCTTGAAGGCTAAACCGGCAGTTAGCTGAACCAATTGACCAATTTTTTATATATATACTTTTTATTTATATATAGATTAAAGTATTATATAACCTAACATAACTAACTATATTATTAATTTAACTATCATTATGTGAATAATATAATTATTATCAATTTGTCATTATATAACATATTAAATAATATATACTATTAATTTTTTAGACAATATTATTTAAATTTTAAAAATATGATATATTATTGAAAATTTTATCAACAAATTAAATGATAGTACTTATTAATCATAGAAAATATATAATTATGATGATTGTGGATTGATTTGATTCAAATTACGAAAAATAATCAAATTTATGTATATTGATGTGATGGAATCAACCAATTTTACAAATATATGTATATGTAATTATTTATAATATATTGATGTAATGATGTGATATTGTGATTTAACAAATATATGATATTGTGATACTTATAGGTGCAAATATTTGTATATTTTTAAATCCTAAGATTTTATAAATTTTATATAATTATTAATTTCCATATCCAAACACCAATTTCACAACTCACAAGTTAAAAAATGTTCACTAAAATTATATAGTATATAATATATAGTCTATGGGAAATAATATGCATATAATATTTATTTAGTTACATAAGCTTAAAAGTAAAAAAAAAAGTACTAATTGCAAAGTGTTAATACTTAATAAGTTCCATTAATATAAAGACTATAATATAAAGACTATGACCTATTAAAAAAAACAGAAGGCAAAATACCTTATAATTATATACTACCACTTAATTATAACATGAATGAATACCTTATAATAAGAAACAAAAAAAAAATCTTATAATTATAATTTATACATAACTATAATTTTATATCATATAATTTTATGATGTAATATAAACAATACATTTTCATTATTTATATGATTATAATTATATAATAATTACAAAATAAATTAATAACTTTTAATATATTTCTTTTGAGAAAATAACACTTAATACTGTTAATAGTTAATAATTAATAGTGAATACTTAATACTTAAAGTCAATGATACATATTTGACACTAGATAACTAGATATACTATATGATATATTGATATTATTTGGTCTAATATATATAGTATATAGTTATACATTTTAAGTACATATACTAATACTATGTAATATATATTTTAGATATTAAAATAAAATTTAAAATTAAAAAGTAAATTGATTTGATTTTAAATCGAAATTTTCCCATTCCTCCAATCCCAAATTTCCCCTACCACCAAGACAACAAGCCGCCTAGCCCTTCCTTTTCTTTCTACAATTGATCTTTTTCTTTTTTCTTTTGCAATCGATCTTCTTCTTTTTTCTTTTTCTTTCTTCGGCTAGCCGTCCATGATCATTTTCTCTTTCTTTTTTATTATTATATTTTTTTTCTATTTTTTTCTTGGAGCTTCAACGGTCATCTTCATCTCACCTAGCTTCAACGGAGCTTATGCAAAATAGTAGTGTGGCCGGCTCCTTCCTTTCCTTTGTCCATTGTCGATTCAACAATCTTTCTGGTAGGTACATTTTGCATTTGGATTTCCATTAATTCTCTCATTTAAAATCATCAAATCTTTTTATATAGCTGTTCTTCGGTGTTGCTGTTATTTAATGTTTTTGTTTTTATTTTTATTTTGTATCTTCAGTTTCATTCATCGTTGAATGTTTGCACCAAAATAAATCTCGAGTTGGTATTCATCACCAAAATCACCAGAATTAGAGGTATTTTTGTTTTTGAAATTTGTTTATTTAACATAGAAGGAAAGAAGAAAGTAGCAAGATCTATATTTTTATGATCATTTGGTGTAATCTTTTAATTTAATTGAAGTAGAAGAATTTTTTATTATTATTAGTTTTTTTACATTTATTTAATTAATCTATTGGAAAATGTAAAGAAGTTTCATTTAGTGGAAAACTCTTTTGGCATAAGGCATGTTTTCAACCACACAAGAACTCATTTATTTATTTTAAATACATAGAATTTTACTTATTTGTGCACTTTGATCATTAATCATTGAGTTATAAATATTTGTATTTCATTTGGGGATACTTATTTGCATTATGAATTTTTGAAAAAAGTTTTGTAAAATGTAAATTTCATCTAGGTGTGTGCACTGGTGGAATTTAGAGGTTACTAGTATGTAATGGTTGAATTTGAGATGGTTAAGGTTTTAAGTTTTGGGCTTGTCATTTTGAAATTCATTTACAACATTTCAATGGTAAAAACTATAATAACAATATATATGTTGCTTTGAATTTGAATGAAATGGTTGTGCTGTGTTGTGAAAATTTGAATATAGAAGGAAAAGCCTCATTCGACCGCTTCTAATTCTGTAACTCCACATGCATTGGCCACTGCTAGTAGCGCAATTCCATCTAGTGTACCATCTCCATTAGTTCCAGTAGGTCCTTTACAATCTCCTTCAGCTTCTAATGTGACTGAAATGCCTCCTCTTTCTAGTAACATCACCACAAATAACAAAGAGAAAAAAAGTAGGAGTATTTTGGAAGTTTGGAAAATCTTCCAATCGATAAAGGTTGATGGTGCAATAGAGCCACTTGTAACTATTGTGGCAAGGATTATGGAAGTGATTCTAAACGAAATGGAACTAGTACTTTGAAAAACCACTTCAATTCTTCTAAAGAATATTATTCTAATTTAGAGGAACCCAACCAAAAGATTCTTAGTTTAAAGGTAGAAAAGATGGTGAGTGTATTAGCCTTCAAGTTAAAACATTTAATAAGGAAGCTTTTAGGCGTGCATGTGCTAGGATCATAATCAAGGATGGGTTGCCATTTGAACATGTGGAGGGGGAGGAATTTAGAGAATTGTCAAGAGCTTAACCCAAAGTTTGACCTACCATCTTGCACAACTATTGCGAGAGACATTTATCAACTTTATTTGGATGAGAAAAATAACTTAGAAGTTTCTTTATGAAAAATAATGTTAGGGTTAGCCTTACTATAGGCACATGGACTCCAATATGTAATGTTAATTACATGTTGCTCACCACTCACTTTGTTGATGATGATTGAATTTTACGAAAGAGGATTTTGAATTTTTGTCAAATTTCTAATCACAAGGGTGAAACTAGTGGGAGGTTAATTGAATCTTGTTTAATAGACTGGTGTATCAAGAGGGTTTTCACCATTAACATGGACAATGCCAAAACAAACGATAGTGCCATTGCATTTTTGAAGAGAAGAATGAATAGTAGGAAATATGGTTATGTATTAGAGGGTGAGTTTCTTCATGTATGGTGTTGTGCTCATTGATGCGTGTTGTAAACACAAAAATTAATTATTGAATTAAACACTACCGTAGTAGTGGTAAGTTTCAGGTCAATTCCACAGAGACTGATAATCAATTGTTTCTATTCCAATTAAAGTAAAATTAAAAAGACAAAAGGAGGATTTTATGTTGGCAAATTCAAATATTAAAGAAAGCAATTTAAAAATATTGGAAATAACAATAAGAGAAAACCTTAGATCAGAGTATCTTTAATTACTAAAGACCAAGTGATCACAGACAAAAATATATCCAAAAATAATCATTCAATGTTGGATTGAATAAAATAGCACGGCCAATTTATTCTAACTCTCACAATTAATTAATTCAGACACGATCGTAAATTAATCATAATTCTGAAATATCTAAACTAACGTGATCTAAATCAAATCAGAATAGTATTAAAAATAATAGCAACCAACAATGGCACGTTCTATTTTAGAATTTCCACACATGGTATAGTAAACGTACCTGGATCTTTACATTTTGGAGGTAGCTTCCTTTGTAAAATTGCAGACATATTCTCACCTACACTTACCAATTCATTCCCTCTCAACTTTTTCTTTTTGGTGCATAATTCTTTAAGGAATTTTGCATATCGAGGAATTTGTCTAATTGCATCAATCAGTGGAATATTGATTTCAACCTTTTGAAAGGTTTCCAAAATCTCCTTCTCGTGCTCCTCTTTCTTGTTCTTGCTCAACCTGCTAGGAAAAGGAGCCACCAATTGTTTATTAGAAGAGACAATAGAAGATTTAGGATTTACCTTAAAGGATGATTCAGTTTCATTCTCTTTTTCCACTTGATGCTTTTGTTTAGTTTCTAGTTTGTCTTTCTTGGAGTTGTCCACTTCTTTCCCATTTCTTAAAGTAATGGCTTTAACTTCCTCCTGTGGATTGATTGGTTGCGATAGCAATTGTCCAGATTGATTTGTTTGAAGCTTGTCTACAACAGTTGCTATTTGGTTCATTTGATTCTCCAAATGTTGAAATCTCTTTGCTGCATCCTGTTGCCATTGTTGAGTGTTAGTGGCTAAAGCTTTCACTATATCTTCCAATGACATACCTGATTGAGGAGGTTCTGCGGGTGGTTGTCTTGGTTGATACAGTTGTTGGTAATGGTTTTGTCTTTGGTTATTTCCATAACTCAAATTAGGATGATCCCTCCATCCAGGGTTGTACGTGTTTGAAAATGGATCATATTTGCGTGGTGTTTGTCCTAGAAATCTGCCAACTGCATTTGCTTGCTGAATGGTCTCATCTTCATGTAGAGTGGGGCATGAATCCGTAGCATGACCTGCAACAAAGCAAATTCCACAAGCCTTGGTAGCTTGAGCATTCCTTATAGCCAACTGGCGAACTAAACATGTTAATCTAGCGTTTAAGGTTAGAAGTGCTTCCCTCATAAACTTTTCTACCTGGAGGATTAGATCGTGAGCCAAATTGCTGTGAATTAGCAGTCATAGTAGAGATGAGGCGTCTAGCTTCTTCTAAAGTCTTTTCCACTAAAGCACCTCCACTTGCCGCATCCACCATACTCCTTTCCATGGGTAACATGCCTTCATAAAAATAGTGGATGAGGAGTTGCTCGCTAATCTGATGGTGAGGGTAACTAGCACATAATTTGTTAAACCGCTCCCAATACTCATATAGTGATTTGCCATCATGTTGCTGGATGCCACAAATCTATTTCCTTATATTGGTAGCTCTCAAAGCAGGAAAATACTTCTCTAAAAATAATCACTTCTTTTCAATCCAACAATTGATAGAACCGGAAGGAATGTAGTAAAGCCAATCTTTAGCTACATCTTTAAGTGAGAAGGGAAAAGCTTGCAACTTAATTTGTTCTTAAGTTACACCATGCGGCTTCATCCCTGAGCAAACTACATGAAAATCCTTCAAATGTTTAATGGGATCCTCATCTGCAAGACCAAAGAAAGATGGGAGTAATTGTATTAATCCAGATTTTAATTCAAATGAAGCTTGTACTTCAAGAAATTCAATGCAAAGAGGCTGAGAATTTAAATTTGGAGCAGCCAACTCTTTTAAAGTTTGAGGTCTGTTGTTGTTAGTAGGGGTTGCCATCTTCTCAAATTCAGAATCACTATCTGTGCTTAAATCCAGAGTTAGAGTACGACTAGATGAAGTAGTAGCACTCTCTGCAGCCTTTCTCTTAGCTGCTGTGGTTTCTTTCCTTAATTGCTTTGCGGTCTTTTCGATCTCTAGATCAAAGCTCAGATCTCCTTCATTTGATAGTCTAGTCATACACTTGAAACAACAAAATCTTAAAGAAAACTAACACTAAAATTAGAATAGAAAGAAATTGATGCACAGTCCCTGGCAAAGGCGCCAAAATTTGATGCGTGTCGTAAACACCAAAATTAATTACTGAATTAAACACTACCGTATTAGTGGTAAGTTTCAGGTCGATTCCTCAAAGACTCATAATCAATTATTTCTATTCCAATTAAAGTAAAATTAAAAAGACAAAATGGGAATTTTATGTTGGAAAATTCAAATATTAAAGAAAGTAATTTAAAAATATTGGAAATAACAATAAGAGAAAACCTTGGGTCAGAGTATCTTCATTTACAAAAAAACAGGTGATCACAGACAAAAATATATCCAAAAATAGTTATTTAATGATGGATTGAATAAAATAGCACGACCAATTTTATTTTAACACTCACAATTAATTAATTCAGATACGATCGTAAATTAATCCTAATTCTGAAATATCTAAACGAACGTGATCTAAATCAAATCAGAATAGCATTAAAAACAATAGCAACCAACAATAAACAAGTTCTACAAACGTTGTAAAACTTTAATCTATTATGCATTCTCCTAAGAAATTAACAAAAGCTTAGCATGCAATAATTAAAATCAAAGTGCTACTAAACATAGAACATTCAATTCGATTGAATTCCTAATTAGCAAATACCCAATCCACAAATAATTATAACGGATCCAAATTATAATCAAAAGAGAATTGAATAATAAACAAATAAATTGGAAGAACACAAATTGAATAATTAAAATTGAATTAAAACTTATAAACCAAGTCTCACACCTTATACTTTAGCAATGAACGATACTCTTACCCAAGAGAAAGATTTAGCTACTCATAATTGTTAAAAATCTTAATTCTTTATTGTTTTTGCTCTAAAAACGGCTATCATCTTTACAACAATAATAAAACATATTTACACTAAAACCTAGGGCTAAAAAGTCACAAAAATGAGCCTAAATGCTCAAATTCGCACCCATCCAGGCCCCTGGCCAGGCGCCTGGGCATTGCACCTGGGCTGCACTGTCTTGCTGTCAATGTCCAGTTAATTACGGTTTTGCCACTGCTTCTTCATTTTTCTATTTAATTACAATTTTGCCATTGTTTCTTCATTTTTCATCTCTTTAAGCTCAAATCTACCTAAAACATAGAAAAATACAAATTAATCTATTTTAAGTGAATAAAACATACTCAAATCAAGTATTAAAGTACATAAAACATATATAAATTGCATCCCATCACTAATATTACTCATTTGATAGTGAATGATGGATTAAGTGAGCAAAACAAGCCAATTGACACCATTGGGAAAGCTGTGAAATATGTTAGATCCTCGCTCGCTAGGTTAAACAAGATTTTGTCTTATGTTGAGAAATGAAGGATAGAGTCCATAAAACTTTTGGTTTTGGATGTGATGCGGGCATCATAGAGTCATATTCTAGCATTGGAGCAAAAGATGATGACATCATCTTGCCTAGTAAACCAATGGTGCGTTCTCGAGTTAAGAAGATCAAAGAGGGAATGCTTGGA